>PVIW01000309.1:462509-585046 GCA_004026585.1 Noctilio leporinus
AACACCCTGGAGGTAGTCAGACCAGAACAAAATTTGGGGTTGGGGTGGAAATACTGTTTTTATGATTTAGATACTGAGGCTCTTTGGATTTTTCTCTCATCAATGCTGTAGAGACTTAAAGGGTGATTTGAAGCAGAACATAAGATCATGGCATAGGAAACTAGAGACTAGGTATTGGGCCCTTTCCTGAACTGAAGACGGTGGTTCTGCAATAGGCTTGGTCTAGACTACACTCCAGTAAAAGAGAAAACTTGGCTTAGCAACCACCTAGAAGAGGTAGTCACCAGGGGCCGGTTGCTGCCCTTGGGACGCAGACTTGCAGCAGGCTCTTAATCTTAACTCTTGAAGCTCTTCCGGGAGGAGGAGGTGGTGGAGACAAATTTGACGCTGGAGCTGCTGCCCCCACTGCCACTGCCCAAGCCCACCCCGAGGCCTCGGCCACTGCTTGAACTGAAGCCAGAACCTCCTACACTGAGCAAACCACCTACACCAGCACCCCCACTGCTGCTGGAGTAGTAGCTGCCACCGCCACCTCCGCCAAGACCACCGCCAAGACCACCGCCAAGACCTCCACCGAGGCCGCCGCCAAGACCTCCGCCAAGACCTCCACCGAGGCCGCCGCCAAAGCCACCACCACTTCCATAGCCAGAGGAGACGCTGCTCGTGACAACAGAGATGTTGACTGGTCCAACTCCTTCTCCACTCAGTCTGCACTCCTCGCCCTCCAGCAGCTTCCTGTAAGCTGTTTGCTCACATGCAGAATAGTGATCATGATGGTATTGAATCCATAAGATTTTATGAGGATTAAATTAACTAGTTGTTCATTGGTACATGGTGCTTAAAACTGTGCCTGGCACAAAATAGCAACATACGTGGTTGCCATTATTATTAAATTTTTTCAGGTCAAACCTGCAAGACAGAAGACAGAAGAAGTAAACCATCTGAAGCAAAAAGAACTAAACTCAGATATTATACCAAGCCAGTTGTCCTCTGTCCTGATGACCATGTGGCTATGCAAGAATCCAGGGAGTATATCAACACATACTCCATTGGAAGAATTTTGAAAATAGTATATTCCTTATTTTAATGAAATATGAAGAAGAGAAGAAATAGAGACCTCCTTCATCTTATGCCTAGGTGAGAAAAACCACCTCAGCCTCAAGCTCTACAGAGCTCCTCAGATCACAGACAGACCAAAATTATTTTTGCTGAAAACCATTTGGACACTCCTGCATGTCAACAGCCAGCGCTCAGAGTTGGCACAATACAAGCCATTAGTGCAAATATCCACTCTTGAGAGGAACATTCTCTAGACCTCTTCCAGTGCATGCAGGATATAACACAAGTACTTAGGTCAGGAAAGGAAAAGTAATTAATTTATCAAAACTTTCCTGTCAGATAACATGAACTACTTTCTTGCTTTCCTTTCTTCTTTTTCTTTCTTCTGATTTTATTGGTTTACTTTTAGAGAGAAAGGAAGGGAGGGAGAAAGAGAGGTAGAGAAACATCAGTGTGTGAGAGATAATCAACTGGTTGCCTCTCCTACGTTCTCACCTGGGACTTGGCCGGCAACCCAGGCATGTGCCAGAATCAAACTGGCAATCTTTTGGTTTGCAGGCCAGCACTCGATCCACTCAGCCACACGAACTAGGGCTCTTTTCTTTTCTTTCCATTCCAAGCCTTGACTCTAGAGGTACTAAAAATATTATGCTATTTACAACAGTTGCATGGTGCAGGCAAAGAATATTTTGCCGTATTAACAATGCAAAATACTTTTTAATCTGAACAAATTTAGATTAGGCATAACATAAGTAAAGTATAATATATGTTTTGAAATTGTGAACACTAAATGGGTACTGAATGCTAAATTAGAGAATAGTTTTATTATTTTAAAGAGAGTAAGATTTATTAACTGTTTACATCAAAATTCAGCTTTTAAAAATAAGTTTGATTCAATTTATTAATTATAAATTGAATTTGTTTTAAATATTAATAGATAATTTAAATATATTTGAAGAATATTTTTATAAACATGGAAATAATTTTAGATTATTCACCTATTTTAATGTTTAATGAAATTATATTCAAATTTTAGATTTGTGATTAAATTATATTTTAATTCTAGTCCCTTAGGTAATTCTATTATAAGAACACAATTAACAATTTTGTTTAAATGAAGGCAAAAAATGAGCCCTGGCTGGGAGCTCAGTGGATAAGGAAGGTGCCGGCCTGCGAACGCAAAGGTCGCTGGTTCGATTCCCAGCCAGGGCAACATAACCAGGTTGCAAGCCAGGTCTCCAGCCAGGTCTGTAACTGGAGGCAGGTGAAAAACAACCATACATTGATATCTTTCTCCCTCTCTGCCTCTCCCCCTTCCTCTCTCTCTAAAAATAATAAATAAAATAATAAATGAAGGCAAAAAATGAATTTCATAAAAGAGGCATAATAATTTATGAATTATGTATATTTTCATTTTATAAACATTACTGGTTCACCAACAGAATTTCAAACATGTAGGAAAGTTTGTATCTGATTATGAGAGATAGGGTAGAAATAATTATGTTATTCAAGGTAGTGTTTGTACATACAAACATGAAAACACAAAGTTTTATAAAACACACCTGTGAAAATGCACTATTCATCAAATTCTATATCACAAAACAATTCAACAACTAAATATATACAGAAAAATATAAAAACAAAAAGTTTATGACAAAAATGCAATTATAACAACATATTTCAATATATTTCATTCAGAATTATTTCTAATAGCCCAAAATAAAATATGACTGGTCAAGAAGTTCAAATATATGACAATGATTTGGTACTGTGTTCATAAAACTTTGATAAAAATTCAACATTCAATAAAGTTAGAAATAGATATTTAGGGAGGGGGAGGAGGGAGGCAGAGGCAAGAAAGGGAGCAGCTTAGACAAGAACCTAGTATAAAGGAACCATGGACATGGACAACAGGGGGGATTGACTTTGGGGGGAATGGGGAGGGTGGGTGGGGAGGGGGACAGAGGGGAGCAAAAAGGGGATGGATGTAATATAACAACAATAAAATTTTTAAAAATGTAAAAAAAATAAAGAAATAGATATTTAGAAGGTTACCAGAGTAGCCCTGGCCAAAAAGCTCAGTTGGTTAGAGAGTCATCCCAAAATGCCAAGATTGCAGGTTCTATATCAATTCAGGGCATATATAAGAATCAGCCAATGAATCCGTAAATAAGTAAAACAACAAATTGATGTCTCTTTCTCTCTCTCATCCTTTCTCTCTCAAATCAAGAAAATAATTAAAATAGCAAGTAATGATACAATAAAAGGTGGCAAAAAGTTTCCAGAACTTTAAAATAAACATATTCTTGGATAACGCTCATATCAAAGAAGAAACTAAAAGGTAACATCTATATAACAATTAGTAAAAAAATAAGATTCTTTATCAAAGTAAGATTCTTGAAGGGTGTTAAAGTGTCTCTAAATTTGAGTGAAGCAAGCTCTGGATCCTGGCAGCCACAGACATAGGTGCTCCTGGTATAGACTATATCACTTTAGGCCCACAGGGTTCCTGCATATGAAGACAAATAAGAGATCATCAGGCTCAAAAAGAAGCAAAGCTCCACAAGGAAACCATAAATAACAGATTTTGACCTCTAAGAACCTTCAGATTTTGAAGTTTTTGAAATACTTAAAAAAAAAAAAAGATAAAATCCCCCCCAAATAAAAAAGCAACAGAAAACTTCTTTTCTGTTTTTTTCTATAAAAAATTTAAAAAATTAAGTATCTGTTAAAAAAAAATTTTAACAGATACTATAAAAAATTAAGCTATAAAAAATTAAGTATCTGTTAAAATAAAAAAAAATAACACAGGTAAAAAGTTAACTTGCAGACAAGACATAATCATGAAATCAGTGAGCTAACAAAACCAGAAGAAATAATCTAGAATGCAGCACAAGGAGACAAAAGTGTGAAATGTATAAAAAAAGAAGGTGAGATCTATTAAGAATAGAATAAGTTCCAGCATATCTAACCAGAGTTTCAGAGAAAGAGAATAAAATAAAGAAGCATAATATTTTTAAAAATTATGACTGTTCATTTCAGAGCTTTACTCAAGGTAAATAAGAAGACATGCACATCCAGACACATAATAAAAAAGATTATTATCAAAATAAAAATAAAATAATAATTTATTGTCATGAATAAATAAATAATACATAAATAATCAATTCAAAATAATAAAAAAGAACAGCCAGAGAGAAATAGCAACCACCACAGGGAGAAACAATTAGGCCAACAGCAAACTTAATAACAATAACAGGAGCCAAGATCCAGTTGAAAAATGTCTTTAATATGTTGAGAGAAAATAACTGTCAACCTAGAATAGTATACCCATCAAAACTCTCTTCTAAAAATTAAGCTGTAATAAATAGATTTTCAGATTTTATCATCAACAGACCTTTATGAAAACACCCTATAAAATATGTACTCTGAGAAGAAGGAAAATGATCCCGCAGGGAGTATCTGGAATGGAAAGAAAAAGTGTGAACAAAGAACATGATAAATATAGACATAAATCTAAAATAAATATTGCATGCTAACTTGACAGGTTAAAATGCAAATGTCAAGTACAGGCAGGAATGGTATGTAAATTGCAAGTGAAGTGGGAATAAGAAGATTTAAAGTGTTTCAAGGTTCTTGCATTACTTAGGAAGGGAAATGAAGTAATGTTTAATTTTAGACCTTTAGTTAAATATGCGTGTGGTGAATGATTGAAAACATAAAGTAAAACAACTGGATAGAATGTACAATGTTCTGACCTCAGGCAGAAAAATGCAAAAAATAAATAAAATCCTGGAAAAAGTAGGATACATATAGAAATCAAAATGCAAAATGATAGAAACAAGTAGAAATATATTAATTATCACAAGGAATATAATATATGAAAACATGTTATATTGGATATTAAAATGTAGATATAAATTATTTTACAAGGGACACAGCATGCCCTTACACTGTCAGAGTTTCCTGAGAAGCAGATCCAAGGAAGGGATCAGACATGTGAGATATTTATTAGCAGAATGTCTGTGAATGATTTAGAGAGAGGAAATAGAAATATGAGACAGCTTTCAAATGTGCAAGTCTGACACATGTAAAAAGAGATGGGGGAAGGAGAATTGCACAGAAGAGCCTCCAACAGCATCACAGGACTGAGAAAGCCTCAGCCAAAAGGATGGAGTTCATGGCAAAAACTGACCACTAGATTAATCCCATGCTGGGTTCAAATTGTCAATTTCTACTTCTCTGGTTGTTCTCAGTCATTGATTGAGAACATCCCAGGTGAGGTATGTCCTGGATTGGGAATATTGTTGTGGATCTGAAAGTGGTGACCAGAGGTTGTCAGTCCACCACCTCCCTGAAGTAGGTCCTCTTAAAGATTTATCAGTGCACTGTCATGGCTGACACACAGGAATGCTGAAGCTAAAATGAAAGGAAAAGATATACCAAGCTAATACTGAAAACAAAAGTAAGGTGCAGTAGCTGAATTAAAAAAAGAAGAAATAGGCTTTAAAACGAAGAAACTACCTTTATGAAAGTTAACCAATTGCATTAGTTTCTGGTTTACTCTTCCTACATTTCTCTTTGCAGAAACATGCATATTCTTGTTTCTCTCAAAAAAGTTAACAACCTATATTGTTACTAAGTTAACATACATTTTATTATCTTATTAAGAACTATTATTTATTTGCACTTTTTACTTCATAATATGCTGTGGAAACCCCTATGTCAGTTCATGAAGATATTCCTTATTATTTTTTACACCCACCCAGTACTCAATAATGTGAATGTATCATAGTTTATTCAACATGCATCTATAAAAAGAAATATAGAGAGGACAAACCAGAATAATGAGATTGATTACCTATATGAATGGGAAAAATGATAGGAGATAAGGGATTGAAGAAGGAGCCACATTCTTTGAGTGTATCTTTATATGAAATATTGACTTTTGAGACATATTCAAAAAACAGTCTAATCACATCAACAATGATATAAGAAAGCTCTTCAAATTGGAATATAAGCAGATACATACAAACCTTACTCTATTTCAAATTAATAACAAAACCATACCAAGGGGAGAAAATAAATAACCAAATAACTTGAATACAGTATATTGACTTTAGCTCTTCAGGTGAAAGATAAAAAGAATTGAAAACAAATATGCATTCCAATTAGTTTGATTTTCACAGCAATTCTGAGCTTTTTTTATGTGTAAAATAGAAACTGAACAAATGAGTAGATATATTAAGGAAGTGGGAGCCAGTGTTTTCACTTTGAATCAGAGCTACAATATGGATAGAATAATGATTAAACCATCTGGAGTTGGACTGCAGTTGGAGTTATTAGCATAAACTCATTATTTTTAATGAGTAAATGATAGATGATAGACACAAATATATATATGTATGTGCATCTTCCACATCCTCAGTCCCACAGGTTTGTCTGCAGAAAGGCCCTAGAGATAAACATAGCACAATAGTAATGAGCACACCAAATTTTGGTCACTATGTACCATTTACCAAAAAGAGGAAATTAAATTCCATGGAATAGTATCTTATTCTAGGGCTCTGAGTAAGTCTTATAAGGGAAAGTACAAGAAAAGTACAACATGAGCCAGAAAAATCAAAACATTACAAAAAAATAATGGAGACATGTCCAAAGGATCCAGAATCCAGTGTGAAGAGGAAGGCAGTTCCTAGATTGGATTCTTAATGTGTTCTCTGAGAGAAACTCTGTGGAGCCTCACTCCATTTTCTGAAAAAGCTCTCTTTTTTCCTCTCTCTAGTATTCTCCTTGGCTTAACTGAAATAGGCACTAAGAATTATCCAAGGGTCTGTAGAATTTTCAGTATTTATATTTTGTCAGTAGAAGCTTGGTGTCCAAAGGGTTTTGATATCTGAATAACCAGTGAACTATTATAGTGGTTTCTTTGGCAGTAAAGGTCCCTCAGATATACAGTAGACTTCTGTCTATTTATTTCCAGTTTGTTCCATGTGTCAAGAATCACATCTTAAATTCATTCCTAAAGGGGGCGTTATATGTGACTGTTTCCCTCCCCAAGTCTACATTTCAACTTAATGGTCTCTACTTTCAAAGCATTCAAAAGAATATGCTTGGATGAGACTTTAATAGCCTTATACTGATTTTACCATGGGAGTGCATCATTTTATTTAATGGAAGAATCCTAACAGGCTTCTGTTTCTGAAAGATTTTATTTTTCAGTGTCTTTTTTTTGTTGTTTTTGTTTTTGTTGTTTGGTTGCTTCTTAGATTCTAGAGGAGTTAGCTTTTTCATCCTTGTGATTTCCAACTGTGATTCCAAATCAGCCAATTTTTGCATAAGGTTGTTTTTGATTGCTTGGTAATACCTTGCTAAAAGCAGCAAGAAAAGCAATCACACATTAATACTCTTTCCAACCACTTCTAAAGACACAGATTCAGTAGATGTGTACTTTGTCCGTGTTATGATAGGTGGCAAGTTTGCCAAATATTTTGCCTCTATAATACTGGTTTCCCCTTCTTCCACTTATGTCATCTATTTCCTCACTGCCTCCACTTGACTCCTAAGCCTTTCTAAGCTACTGCACATATATTGACTCCATAAAAGACCCGTAGGCATAAGTCTACAAGAGCTGACAGGGCTATTGAGTACAGGACAGTATAGAGATCACTCATTCACAAGGAGTTGGAGCTGAGTGGCACATAACCCATGCAGCACTCTCTGTTCAGGTACAATTTTCTGTATTAATTAGGATAGCACTACCTGCTATAAGACATGAACCCTAGCCTGTTAGTTATGTCTCTCTAACCTAATGGTCCAATGAGTGCCCTGTTGGAAGATTGTTTTCCCCTACATAGTGGCTCTGGGCCTCAGTTTCCCTATCTCAGGTCTCTAGAGTCTTGGTGTCCTCACCTCTAACCAATGGATAGAAAATTGGAGTACGAAACTTAGAAGCGACACATATGATTTCAGCTCACATCCCATTGGTGAGAAGCAGTCATATCACCCCTGACTGAGTCACTGCTTCATGCTCTGAAAGAAAAAGCACAGATAATATGTGGAGAGCTGACTCTATCAATGTTCATGGTAAATAATACGTAATTCTTTGGTTATACTCAATCAGCTGCACAAGACCTGACTCACTTGTCTGCTTTTACTCCTAACATTAGTCAAATTAACTTTATCATCATCTTCTTCTTCTTCTTCTTTTTTTTTTCCTGTATAAGGAAGTCAAATCCCTGAAGTAAAGAATCCAACATTTTTTTTTAATGCAAGGCTTTACTCCTTTTAAAATTTGTTGTAGCATCTCTATTAAAATGGTAATAATTTGAGGAACATGTTTATTGGCTAAAACTTCATGACAAAAAGAAGAAATAATGCAATTGGTGTTTAGATGTGATTTTTAGAATTCTCTATCTACTTGTCATGTTATTCTGTTGTGACTTTCCAGAATAATTTGTTTTCTCTGTTCGCCAGGTTAAGGAAACCATGCCTAAATCACCTAAATCACTCCCACGTTTCTCAGAGAGGCAGCATAGAGTGGGAGCTGTGTCATAGGTTGAACTGGGTCCACTGGAAAGACAGGCTAAAAATTCTAATTCCCATCACCTCAGAATGTGACTGTACTTGGAAATTGGGTCATTTCAGATGTAATTAATTAAGATGAGGTAACTAGAGCAAGGCCTAATCAATACAACGGGGATCCTCATAGGAAGTGGGGGGGCGGGGAACACACACACAATGAGGGAGGCAGGGAGTGGGGAGAAACAGCTGCAAACCAAGAAACGCCGAGCACTAACAGCTACCTACCGTCAGAAGCTAGGAGGAAGGAAGGGAGAGTTCTCCCCAAAGCCTCAGAGGGAACTGGTTCCACTAACACCTTGGAATTCAAACCTCTAGAACTGTGTGAGAGAAATTTCTGCATTCATGAGTTCTTCGGCTGTGCCATTCTGTTATGGCAACCTTAGGAAGCTAACACAAGGGCCAGGCTGAGGATTAAGCAGATCTGGGTTGTGTACGACTTTTTTCACTTGCCATTTCATTTGTGGTCCTAGGCAGGACACTTCTCCTCCCAGAGCCTATTTCTTTAGCTGTAAAGTGGGGAGAATAATGTCAGAACTGTTGGGAGAATTAAAAAAATATCTCTACAAATCCTGACACACTGTACATGCTGGGTTAAGGAAAAATTATTATGGCATGTTATTTGTTGGCATACTGAGTGGCATAAGTGTTTGGAAATTCTTCCTCATATCACTGATGCAGCTGTACTCTAACAAAAAAGTTTTTTGCACGATATGTACTTACACACCCAAATATCTCTGTACTCTGCCATTCAGATAACACTGCCTCCAGAAACAAACATAAAGACCTGTTTAGCTTTGGCCTTGGAGCAGGAAAAATCTTTTATGAGAAAAGATGAAGCAGGCTACAGTGATGCAGTCAATTCAAACATTCAAGAACTACTTAGTGAGCATGTAGCATCATCCATGGCACTATGCCAAGCCCAAGTGATGCCACAGGGAATAAAGTCACATCGCTCATAGATAACTTAAGGGCAGTGTCTTGTGCTGAGTCTCTTGAGGGCAGTTTGATGAGAGAGCTCAGGGAACTCAGTAGTAGGGGCATCTACTGTATTCCAGTCTCTGGAGTCAGGAAAGGCTTCCTGGTAAAGATGCACCTGAGGTGAGCCCCTAGGTATTAGTCAGTTAAATAGGGATGTTTGGGGTTGCATGTATTCCAAGCATAGGGAGCAGATCAGGTACAAGGGCCCTGGAACAGTCAGCTTCCCAGTGACTTCTAAACAGCACGTAATGCCCTGACTGGCGTGGCTAAGTTGGTTGGGCATCATGCAAAGTGAAAGATCTCCGGGTTGAGTCTCAGCCAGGGCACGTGCTTGGGTTGCAAGTTTGGTTTCTGGCTGGGGCGTGTAAGAGAGGCAACCGATTGATGTTTCTCTTACATCAATGATTCTCTTCTTCTCTTTTTTCCCTCCCTTACCCTCTCTCTAAAGATAAACAAGTAAAATATTAACAAATAAACAAATAAATAAACAGCACCTTAGAGTGGTTCTGTGGTCATATTTGTATGTTCTTGAGTATTTGGGAACATAATTTTCCTAGGCTTGGAAACTGTAACTCACCGAAGGCAGCTGAGTGTTCCTTTATAATCTTGCCATTATTCTGGCCTTCTAATTGCTTCTGGAAAATGCTTCTACTATCCTTTTCTTTTCTTTTCTTTTTTAAAGATTTTATTCATTATTTTTAGAGAAAGGGAAAGGAAGAATGGAAGAAAAGGAGAGAGACATCAATGTGCGGTTGCCTTTCACCTGCCTCCAGCTAAGGACCTGGCTGGAGACCTGGCTTGCAACCTGAGTATGTGCCCTGAATGGGAATTGAACCAGTGACCCTTGGGTTCACAGGCTGGTGAATCCACTGAGCCACACCAGCCAGGGCTACTATCTTTTTTCACTTGAAAAATCACCCTCTGGATAAAACAGAAAAGAAAAAAAAAAAAGAACAGTACAGTCCTTTTGCCTTTGTTCTTTGTTAACAATGTGCTATCTCCCTTAAGCAATAAACTTATTTCTCCCTTGTTCCTTTTATGTTCCAAATGTAGCTTTTGAAAGTCACCCCTTCTTTTGTCTTAAATCTTGGTTCATGATGTGCTTCAGGTCTCTGAGAGCTGCTTTTATAGATGTGTTTTTCTGCATCTGCATTGTGTTTGCGCATCCCCTCCCTCTGCTGTGATATTTGTGTGTGAGGATGCCCTTTTTCAAACACGAGTAGATCAGCATGTTGCTGACCACATGGATCTCCTTAAATGCCCCTCCCAGCTTCATTTTATTATTTACTGAGACCTAAGATTCAAAATTTCATTTATTTTAGAGGTTTGCATGTTCCTTGAGCCGTGCCTCCTTGTAAGCACTCTTGCCATGAGATCATATTATGGTTTTGAAACTTGTTTTCCTAAGATCTAAGGAATGGGCCTAATAATTCTCACAGTTCTCTTCCCTGGTCATTGTAGCCAAGAAGACATCCTAGAAATTTAGACACTGCAGAAATTCCTTAGCATGTGTAACAGGATATTGGATACAAGTTGCCCTGGTGTCTTGGAGCTTCAGAGACTCCAAAGGCTGCAAACAACTCTCCCCCATTTTAAAGGAAGGGCCAGGCAACCTATGCTGAACATGCAGAGAGCATGGTCCAAAATGATTTATGCTACAAAAGCTCTTCCCCCACTGTGTATGAGGCTGTGTATGACAAGATGAAAAATATCATTGAAAATGTTCGAGCAGCTGGTAAGGAAATTCTCTTTGGTGAAAGTAGTCAGCCTACCTTTCCATGAGAAAAGAAGGGAAAGACAAGCTTTCCTTTCTTTAAGCCAATTGAGAGTGGTTTCATAAAACCAAGCCAAACCAAAGCCAAAAATCTACAAGAGTTGGGGATATGATCTGTATCTGGCCAGCTGCTCCTTAGAGCTGAGGACGGGGCAGGTTGAGAAGGTTAACTTGTCCCATTGCTGGTGAGCCTGACATGGGTCACATGGAAGGGGGTGGATGATATGTTTTAAGAGGGCATTGGTTCAAGACACTCCTGGTTTATGCAAGGTAAATGCAACAGAGAGGAGATCACTAGCAATCAGGGGATTGGGGGGAGTTATGAGTTGTAGCCCCATCCAGGAAACTGTGGAAGATCACAAGCAATTGGAAGTCTAAAGAATTACCTATGGGGAAAAGAATCAATATTTGGGACTGCCACATTCAAGGAGCACTAATGACAGATTTCAACTGAACCAATCAACTAAGGACATTTTCCCCTATATCTTCTCTCCTTCCTCTGAGCCCAATCCTGAAGGAACTAAATGCAGATGATTGACTGGAGCACGAAAAACAGTCAATAGACTAACAAGATGAGTAAGTGGAGAAGAAGCAGGCAGGTGGGGTAGAGATAGCTGGCAGTCCACCATGGATTGTGCTCCCCTTCCAATTTCCATGCAGGGAACTAACTACCCACCATAAGGCTACCCTTTGCATCTGGATGGGGACATACGACTAAGTTTTATGCAGCAGATGTGGGTGAACATGTTATGTTACTTGCTATCATGGCCCACATTAACCTCCCATAAAATCTTCCCTTGTTTTCTCTTGCTCCTCTGTCAGCTGGATATTGATATTCTGGATGTAGCAGACACTACAAATACTTTGCCCATGTACCTTTAGCCTTTAATATTTAAATGCACACTAACCTATATTCCATCTGCCTATACCTATGTCTCTTTGCCTGATGGCTTTCTATAGCTTTTGGAGCCTTCTTTGCCCTATGTGGGAAGCTGGAAATGCCTGGGAATTAGCACCAGTGACTGTTTAGAGTTGATGAATCAATACCCCAGCTTCTTCCTCCTCCATGGGTGAGATAACATTGAGGCACATACTCTGTACTGTTTTCCAGAAGGATTACTCTCTCTATTTGCTATCAACTACAACTTGTGTAACCCTTATTGGCTTGTTTCCTTTTCCCATCTCACCTCCTTCTTTAGTGATTTGCTGTGATTGCCTTCTAAATAAAAACTACTTTATTCAAATTCTTATTTCAGGATCTGCTTTTTGGGAAACCCAAACTAAGATCAGGACAGCTTTGGAATCCACATTATTGAAGGTAGCTGAATCTCCGACATCCTGGACCCTTGAATAATAAGGTGGAGCAGAGCCCCTCCCTCCACCAACACCACATTATTACAAAGCCACTACAGCTTATTCCATTTTTTATGAGAAAAAAACGAACACTAAATTTCCATTGTGTTAAGCCACTGATATTTCAGGATTTATCTGTTATAGAACCTTACTACCATGTTACGTATGCCCCACTTCCTCTTTGACAGGTTTTCAAACATAAAGCAGGTCCAAACCTAGAAAGGGAAAAAATTTCAATTGGATGAGAGTTTCAAACTTTTATATTACTTTGGCAGGATTGTGTGCATGTGTGTGTGTGTGTGCGTGTGTTGAAAATGAAACTTTAAATGTATTATCTAAAAGTGACCAAGATTTTATTCAAGGGTGGGGAAGAACAACTTAAGAGAATGGGTTAAAAATATTAAATTGCCATCCTGAGAACCCAAAGGTCACTGGTTTGATTCCCCAGCCAGGGCACATAACAAGGTTGTAAGTCAGGTCTCCAGCAAGGTCCTTAGCTGGAAGCAGGTGAAAGGCAACCATACATTGATGTCTCTCTCCCTCTCTGCCTCTCTCCCTTCCCTTCTCTCTAAAAATAATAAATAAAATCTTCTTAAAAATATTAACTTTTTTTGTTTGCATCCCACTAAGTTCAGCTCTTTCAATAGACTGGTTTTAAGTTACATATGTTGATTTGATTCACTAGAAAGTAATTATACTGAGTTCAGTATGAGCTTACAATATAAAAATGTTTTTGCTTGACAAATAAAACATTGCCATATTTAATTTTATTTGTTTTCCATTGGAAAATATACCTATATGGATAAACATTGCTTCATCTGTGATAGTAGCCTGCTATCTTATTTTAATTATATAACAGGAAAAATATTAGTTATAAACTTTGAATTTAGACATTTTCATGAAAAAATTCCAAGCCTCCCACTCTCTCCCCTACCTACTCCCCCATGCCTGTACCTAAATGGTCACTCTTCATAGTCTTTTGGGATGAAGGTTTGGTTGGAACAAATACTTTGTTGTCAACTCCTTTTTAGCATCTGGGCACACGCTTTAACTCATTTTTTGAGCCCTTTCGTTTCTTCTCCAACCTTTCATTTCATTAAGACAGTAGGGACGCTGAGATCATGCCCAGATGCAGCACCATAGGGTCTCACTTTCCCAGAAAATAGTAATGATAGTAAGAAAACAAACTAGAACAAGTTGTGAGAGCCCATGCAATAAAAGGAAAAGAAAAAAAAAGGAGGAACAAAAATAGCTAAGGTTACTAGAATGGCAAAGGCCAAAATGGAAGTTTGATAATTAATGAGTCTTAGTTATATATATTTATACAACAAAAAGACACTTCCAAATTAAGTGAGATGTTATTTTAGCTACAAGGTGAGATTAAAAACCTAAATTTCTTTGGATTAACAATGACATTTCATTCATTGAGTATTTAATGTGGGCCAGGTATTTTGTTCAAAGCACTCCGTATATTCTACTTCATTTTATCCTTACACTCTGCTTGGCAAGGACTCTCTTTATATTCATTTTACAAATGAGAAACTGAAGAACCAAGAGGACAAGAAGTTATTCAAAGCCACATTGCCCAGGAGTGGTAGATGGAGTCCTGCCATAAATCCCGGCAGGCTGGCTCCCAAGCCATGGTTTTAACCCTGGTGTTATTACTCCTCTTTGCTGGGCCACCACAGTGTCAGACTTGGGGCCAGACATTTCACCTGGACGTAATCCTCACAGCGATCTTCCAGGTAGTGTTCCCAGTTTACAAACAAGGGTACAAAAGCCCAGAAGTTAAGAAACTTGCCAAGTCTATGTTTATAATCAGAAGCCCAAAACACTCTTCCTTAACAGTAGGATGACCATATAGTTTATTGTCTACAGTCCGGAGTACGTTTAAGAGTGGAAGGGAACATTATTAACAATGATGCTGGCACAGCGGGCCCAAACCAGGACTCTCCCAGCACACTGTAGTGCAGACTGCCCCTCCACTCTTCCGAAGCTAACTAACTGAAGATTTTTTTTTTTTTTTTTTTTTTTTGCCTTGAATCTTTGAAGAGTTCTTAAAAATGACAAAAGAGAAAAATGTTTCTCTAGGGTTTTGTAAACTGGTATTTCCATTCTCCACTCTCTCTAAATACTTATATCCTCTTTGGAAACCCCTTTATCCCCTTTGGAAACCCTGTTCAACCAACTTCTTCTTTCCTTCAAGCCTTAAAAAAAAAAAAAAAGACCACAATTAGAATTTATAAATGGATTTTCTTCAAGTGTGACATGATGGTGTATTGGAATCTTGGAGAAAATAACATCCTTTCAACCAGCAGAACAGAGCTGAACAAAATGGGAGGAGAGCACAGCAAGGACTAATAGTTTAAAGAGAAATTTATAGGTCTGCTGATCTCATGACTAAGAAATAATTTGTTGTCTGCAGCTTCAGGGGCAAGGAAATAGTGCTCCAAACCAGCTGCGCATGGGACCCTCCTCTGGCTTGGAAAACAACGCAAATGCCCAGGTCTCACCCCAGACTTACTGACTCAGTGTATGTATCTTTTTAGGGTTTCACCAGTGAATCTGATTCACAGCCAGGGAGAACAAATTAATATTTGATCCCCCTGCTCCTAACAGGCTTTCCTTATGGAAGCTTGGAACCTGCATATTAACATTTATTTCTCACTGATCTAAGCTGTTCAAATGAAATCTAATCTTAAAGTTTTTGCAATCTTTCATGGTTCCTCCCTCTTATTCTCTAATACCTCTTCATTCTCTACATGTTCTAATACATATATACATCATATACACTGTCAGGGTGAGGCACCTTGGCACACCTCTTGCGGCACCATTTGTCAAGTCGCGAGGTCTTGGGTGCAGGAACAGCAAGTTCTGATGGCTGGGAGGCCTCTGGTCTGGTGACAAAAGACTTACTTGGAGACTTGAGGACACTTGGCTTGCTTTATTACAAGCAGCAGGCTAATGACCACATGGCAGGGCAGCTTAGAGCAGCAGCGTGCTCACCCTCAGTTGGCCCCCTTCTGTCGTAGCTGCACTTACTGCAGAGTCCAGGGTTGCTGCACTCCCCAGGTCTCCTACTTCCATGTAGCCGGGCCTTGAGTGTCAGCATCCCACGCATGGTTTGTCCACCTTCCCACAATAGTGGTGTGCACTTAGCTTGTAGCATGAGGTTCTTATATACACATTAGAGCAAAGAGGCTGTATACCCCAAGGTGACATCAGTCTCCTAAGAGTTGCTAAATGGTTACCTTTGGGGCTCAGTGTTCCGTGGCTCTGGGGATAAGATTAACCCCAAGGCTATCTCCCAGGCTGACCTAGCGGAAGGCCCAGCCATGCATAGAAATTCCTCTGGCCTGACATACACATATAAGTTTCTGTATATACATGCATATAGATATTTATAGGTAATTTGGGTAAATACATTCATATATATAATTCAGGTAAATAGATAGGTACATATGGGATATAAATACATAGATATGTTTATGCTTGTATTTACATGAATTGTTTTGAGAATTTAAAATAAATACATCCTTTCTTTTCTATAAAAACATCTTCCTTTGTTAACTTAATTTATTATTAACATTAGGAAAGACCTCTTGAAATTATTTTTTATTTAAAAAAATACTCTAGATAATAAATATCTGGTAAAACAACTTTGAAGAAATCTCATGCATTAATATTTTAAATCATGAAACTATTTTGTTTTGTTTTTTACTGATTGTTTTTCTCAACATTTACCATGATGAAAATTTAAAAACATATAGCATAGTTGAAAGAACTTTAAAATATTCATGTAGTCACCACCTAGACTTTACTATGGATAATCACTTGCACTGAAATATAACTATGCATCTGTTATTTCTCCCCTGGATTTACTGATCCATCTTATTTTCAGTAAAAGTACAAATACTGGGTTATTGTGTGTATAAGAATGAATAACTGGGTGGGACAAAAATTAGGGAACAATCCCCAAAGGAGGTGATAGTCTCTTACACCTTGAAGGTGAAGAGTAGAATATTCAGTGGACACTTCAGGCAGAAGGAAGAGCACATATAAAGAACAGATAAGTGAAGATTGACCGGTGTCTTGTGTGCAGCATTCAGGACACTGATCGGTCAAGGGAGACCACAAGGTTTTAGGACATGATAATCAGGGTTGCTCTGTACAACACCATCTCTGAATTCCACCTCCAAGGGGCAAGTAACTTGTCATGTTTTAGATAAAATTCCTATCAGCCAGAGCCTTAAGGGGGCTCAGCTTGCAGGTGGTGAACCCCATTGTTGGAAAAGGAGCTGGACCATGGGAAGCAGGGGAGGACCACTGCTCAAGCAGCTGCTCTAAAATCCTGTTGAGGAGTTGAGGGCTCCCTCATCTGCATCCATTTTTAAAAACTGAGTCTAATCCTTTAACATTGTTCTTCATCTGTTTTCTCAAATATTTATTTATTTATTTTTCTTTTTGGATGGTGTCTTCAAAAGCTTGTAAAAGGAGTTGCTTATTACGTATCCATTGACAACATATATGGTTTCACAGGGCGCTTGGAGGCAACTCCTGCTAAAATATACAACAGATACACCACTAGGTGTCGCTAAGTAATCTAATTTAAAAATTTTGGACCAACAAGTAAGCAGGCAGAGTTGAATGAAGCAGAAATAAAAATTAAAGTTACGTGGCTTAAATAAAATCCTGTAGATTATCTGTAACAGCTATTTCAAACCATCAGGATGAGTTCTGGAACATGAATTAGAAAGTTTGTGAATTAACAAAAATCTTGAAGGTTCTTGGTCTTTTCGAGGAAAATGAATAAATTCTTTACAGTCTATGTGTCCTGCCTTTTTTCTCTTTTACTAAGTTGAGTGTCCTGCTACCTACATTTTCATGAGCCTAACTGGGCTTTATTGGTCTAAACCCATTGGCTGGACTGTTAGCGTCTGCTGAGCCAACTCTACTTGCCCAGTATTTCATCAGTTCTTATATTTTATTGTTCAATTTTTAAAAGACTATGTTTGAGGGTGCTGCCCTGAACCACCTAGAATGCAAGCTCCATCAAAATACTTCAGAGTATTTTGGGGTGAACTTCATCCTTCTAGACTCAGATCAATTATTTTCTAGTCTGTTAAGTTCCCCAGGCAGCATTTCCTGTCTCTTCATTCCCTTAGCACTGCTGTTATTCTTCCATGAGGCATTTTTCACCTCACCTGGTAATTGATTGTTCATGATCTGTCTTTTCCATGGCTGTGAGCCCCCTAAGGACAGGGACATGGTTCGGGAAGCCACTGCTCTACAAAAGTAAGTGCTGCTGCTGGCATTTTGCTTCTGGCTCTTCTACTACAGTTGTGTGTAGCAAGTCAGTAGTCAATTACTGATTCCCTTGAGCACTTCCTGGGAATTTTCTCTCCTGTCATTTCAGCAAGAGTTGAGCTGGGTGTGTGTGTGTGTTCTGTTTTTTATAATACTGTGTGCTTAGAACGAATAATTAAAGGCTCACTAAATTGACATTGAAAGTAGTTTTATTTTACTTTGGTGGGTCTTTTATGGTATCTTCAAATATTTGTAAAAGGAGTTGCTTATTATCCATCCATTGACAATTCATTTAAAGACAGTCACACAGAAAAGGAGAGGAGATTGTACTTATGAGATGATAAATCAATATTTAACTTCAGGGGAAGTTTTTAAGCAAATTATTTCCCATTTCCTTCCTCAGAGAAATTACTTGAGATTGGGAAAAGTCTCTTCTTAAAGAGGTTAATGGACTTGCACATCCAAGCAAATATGTCAAAATGCTACCAGTAGTCATGTCTGAATTTTCTATATAGTCTTAATTGTATAAAATAAGTGTAAAATACTTTAAGAAATGTATAGTGAGATGTAGCACATATTTATATAATGTTTACTTCATGCCTGGTAGTATGTTGAAGAGGGGAAGGGATCTCAGCATACTAATACCCGCCTCCAGGAGCTCACAGTTGATGGGGCCATGTATAAAATGGATGTAAATACAATTTGCTAAGAGCAGGAAACCAAGAGATATGGTTAATTCCACAGGGGACAATAAGATTGTCAGAGAGGTTTCACCAGGAGACATGACATTTGAACCAGAATTTTACCATTTGTGAAGTCAGGAGCCCGTCTGGTCTCTACGGCTTAACTAAATTGAAGCACTGAGGGATTTAGGCACTATTTGCACAGAGTTTTTAAAAGCCCAGATTTGTAAAATTCTGTTAACTGATCAAATGTATCTTTTAATCCACTTTAAAGATAAAATTATTTGAGTAAAAAAAATCCCAAAAAACAACTGTTCTCTGTCATTATATTGACATTGCTCCAATCTACCAGGTTTCAAGATTTGGCATGCTTTGAAATCATCAACAAGGTTGTTAAAATACAGATTCCTCCCCAAACTTACTGAATCCAAACTTCGTGGTATGGGGAGACAATATGCTTTTAACAAGGCTTCCATGTGATTCTGGTTTGAATACCATTACTTAAGCAATTTGATAAGAGGTAAAATTTGGCCATGTAGAGCATGCTATGGTTACTGGCATTATCTTCTGATCTACTAACAAACACTCCTTTTGTGGGGAGAGAAGGAAACTTAACATTTATTAGACATCTACTCTTTGTGCCAGGACTGCATATAGATTTTTGTCCCCCAAAATTGAAATACCACCAAGACTCCCATTTCAGAGATGAGAAAAAGTTAAGGTTAGGGACATTAAGAAATTAATCAGGGTCATGCATCTAATAAACGGTGAAACCGCTAATAAATTGGCTGACACCTACTCCTTGCTCCCTTGAGTGTATCCAGTTTATCTCAGTCCTACAGAGATCAATCTTTAAAACATTTCCTGCAAGATAATTATCTGAGTAATTTCCATGAAAAGGAAAAGATGATGGTTTTCTCACTTATGCGCTTTGACTTGGCTACTGACAGCTCAATTTCCAAAGAAGTAGGGACCCAGCTTCCATAACTGACAATCTTTCATCTCTCTCCATCCCTTAGGCCTTTTCCAGTCATTCCTGCATCAGCAAGCAAATATGGACAAATTTAAATTAGTTATAGACAAATCTAAACCATGTCCTATGTTGAATTCCCTTGAGCATGCATTTTCAAGGCAGGACAGGTCTTGAATGTAATCAATTTGCTGATATAATGCATCTATTTCATTTGTACAAACCACTCCTTTTTGCAAATGGATAGTTGGGATTTAGCCAAATGCAAAGAAGAAAACTTGTGACACACTAGATCCTTTTCTCTGGTTGGTTAACTTAAACTGAGGACAATCCTGAGTATGCCCAGGTGGAAGCTTGGGAGCACTACTTCTCCCTGACCTCTGGGAAGTTAAGAGAACACCAGGAACTGAGATGGGCCAGCCTCCATGGACCCTGACATGACCCCAGGAAAAGAAACAGAAAATCTGATCCTTAAGTTACAGGGGCACTGAAGGTGTTATCAGAGACCAGTGGCACCGTCAGCTCTATTTTATTTTATTTTATTTTATTTTATTTTATTTCTTAAATTATATCAACAATTGAAGCCTTGAAGGATCCTGAAGTACATTGAAGCAGGGCTTTTGTCATTATTCCTTTAATAATGAGAACCCTGATTTAAGGGAACCCTGATACCCTTAAAAGCACCCACATAACTTATTAAGAAACAATGGGGGTAATAAATACAGCTTTAACATTCAGCAACTGAGTTTTCTTAAAATGAAATCAATGTTCAACAGATTTAAGTTGTTTGCATCATTTTGAAAAATAAACATTTTCCGTTATGGGTTTACAAGTATAATCAAGCTTTTTTTGCCCTTGCCCATTTAAGATTGGTCAGGGTTTGCACACATAGCGTGTATGTGTGTGTGTACACCTCACTTCCAGTAATAACATTTTACTATGTCTGTATTAACAATTACAGACCAATGCTCCCTCAATGCTGGGACAAAGGTCATGAGGGGGTTCCCACTGCCTCCTCCCAGGACGACTTCTCTGCTATAGTTCTTCCCAGAAACCTCTGTTATTCTTAGTTATAATATCATCCATCATTTTCCTGAAAAGGATAACCAATAGCCTAAGCTTTAACATGAGTTTCTCAAGTTGATGTTCATGAAAGTTGCGATTGCCTTAGCCAGAAAAGCTGTTTTAGCTGGCTGACATCTACACAGCCCCCTCTCAGCATGCTATGCCGGCAAGATAACCCCGCTGGTTGTGTAACGGCAGAAATCCCCCTACACAAGCAGTTCAGGAGCTGGCAGGGGTGGTGGGAATTTTCCTGGACAGTGTTCCTCGCCTGTCCTGTCTGCTGTGTCTCTATCGCATTGTTCCTTAGAGCTTGGCCTTCACACTAACGCTTCAGACTGAGATGGGCTGCTTGCCTCATGTGTATTAATTCTGAGAGTTCAGTTAGTGACAGAACCCAGAGAAAATCCTGAGCCCCGTCTTTTCTTTAGGAATTTTCTTGTATAAGTTTGGGTTACTTATTAATTTTTATGAGGAGGGCTCAGTATGGTTGGACAGGCAGCATTGATAACACACACACACACACACACACACACACACTAATATTTGACTGGAAGATATAGCTGGTAAGGGGATATTTTCCACCTCTAACCAGGTTTCTTTTTTTTTTTTTTTTTTCGCATTTGACCACGAAAAAAATGGTTTCAGTTCTGCACATGGGTGTGTGTACGTGTGTGTGAATGGGTGATGGCCTTATTCTGTTCAGAGAAATCCCTCAAATTTCTACTTACTTTTAGATCATGGGGGAAATAAAAGTTTGCCAATTTTATTGCTCTGTCATAGACACACTGGGAATGGCAACTTACCTTCTCTTTCCAGTAGGATGAGATGTGGTTTATCTAATTGCTCCAGGGACTCATCAGTCATTCTCCATTTGTTTCTGCCTAACACACTGCGATCTGTATGATTTTATTCAGGTTAGCACTATGTTAAGATAATAGATTACACATCCTTTGCAGCTAGAGGTGGCCAATGAGATGTAAGCAGAAGTTGTTGGGTGGAGTTCCCAGGGAAGCTCTGTTTCAGCTGGGATGTGTCTCCTTTGCTCTGGCCACTTTTTCTTTTCCATTGTCTGGAACATAGATGAAATGTCTAGAGCTGCAGCTGCTGTTTTGCAACCTCAAGGTGACATTGAAAATAGAAGCTATAGGCTAAGGATTGTCGAGTTAAAAATAGAAAGATCCTCAGTCCCTGGTGATTGTGGAGCACATTGCCAGTGCTGGCTTATCTTCAAATTCATTTGGGGAAGAGAAAATGAACTTGTATTTTTTTAAAGTCACAGTTTTTTGGGGTTTGGTTCAATGCAGTTGAGCCTAACCTGTTGCAAAATGTATACAAGTCACATAATCAGGAATAGCTCTATCCTGCCTCTCTCTCCCTCTTCTCCTGCCCCCCCCCCTCCACCACCACCACCATGCCCCTGATTTTGCCCCTTTTTAGCCTCTCATCTTCAACTGGTAAATCCAATGTTTGATGAAGTGGAAGTACAGAGGGTGTACACTATCAAGGGGCATATGTATCCAGTATCTGTAAAACCTAACCCCTTGTTTGCTTTCAGGTATCCCAGATGGCAGCAGGATCCTCTCTTTTTTTTTTTTTTTTAAGATTTTATTTCATTATTTTTAGAAAGAGGGGAAGGGAGAGAGGCAGAGAGGGAGAGAGACATCAATGTATGGTTGCTTTTCACCTGCCTCCAGCCACAGACCTGACTGGATACCTGGTTTGCAACCTTGTTATGTGCCCTGGCTGGGGAATCGAACCTGCGACCTTTGGGTTCGAAGGCCGGCACCTTAACCACTGTGCTACCAGCCAGGGCAGGATCCTATCTCTTGATTTGAGACACGTTAACCAATCAGATTATTCTTCGATTCCATTTCCATAAGGAAGAACATGTCAAAAGGGAAAGAAAGAAGTGGCTGCTTCCCTCATGGTGTTTCTGAAAGGGCAGGTTAGTGGAATTCCTCTTGTGTGCGTGTTTGACGGGGAGGGATGAGAGACAAATCCTCAACTTCATGTATGTTTAAATTTCTACATCAGTCTTAGTTGGCCTGTCATTTCCACTTTTTCAGCTGTTTTAAAAGAAGGAAAGGCTTGGTGTGAAAAGCTAGGTTGCTAGACCCCAGGACCTTTTAGCACAAAATACAATTCAACTTTGCCTTTCCTTAAATGGTGGCTCTGGGGATAAACTAGGAGATGGGGGACGCAGCCTCTGTCTTCCAGCTCCATGAAGGTACACAGACTCGCCCCCTCCTGCATCTGTGTAGCTGTGGGGCACAGGGGAGGCACAGAGGAGCCATGTGGTGAGAGTGGACTGGGGTTCTGCATCCCTGCTTTAGATTTCACACTGCACGAGTCCTAGGCCCATCTGCAAATCATGAATAAGGAGAAGGAAGATTCTTTTGTCAGACACAAGTTCATTTCACAGCGATTGAGGCCAGGCAGTCACAATTTGCCATAACTGTTTGAAACTCAGGATTCAAGGCATCACCCTTTCCAGACTGCTTCTCTTTCATAAGAGGTTCAACTAACAACATTTACTATCTAAATAATGGGCAAGTGTATATGGGATCTCCTTTTAAAGTAACAAAGTTGTTCTGGAATTATCTAGTGGTCCCTTTCGGGGACTTTTTATCTAGGGTCCTCTTTCGGTCCCTTTTTTTCTTCTGTCTACTGTCTTGAAGAAGATTGAGATCTTTTGATTACACCAAAAGTGACTTGAATAGCACTTCATAAGCACCATTTTGCTTCCCTATCGGGTGAAGAATGTTCTGTGTTATTTTCTTAAAATGTTGTCAGAGTTGGCAATTTTGTCATGGTTGTTTTGAAAACAGAATTTAGTATTTAAGACACCATGATGACTGAAGTAATAACCTAGAGCTTGAATCGCAAAGTGGCATATGTGTGCAAGCTTGTGTGTGGATGGGCATATGTGTGCACATGTGTGTGTCCTGGGCTTTGCCCCCATGAGTGCACCATTTAGAGCCCAGCACATCAAACGGGCTACTTCCTCGTGTGAGAAATGAATACCTGCCCATATGCTTAAGATTCAACTGCTGCATTGAGACTCTATTTAAAGTACCTAGAGTTCAATGTTGCCTGTATTTCTTGCCTTGCATAAGTATTTTCCACCTTCTGGTGGAAATCACAGGTTTTTCAGAAATACCCTCAGGTCTTATCACAAATGTGGGTGTCAGGTGTTGTTTCTTCCTCCAAATGAGGAAAATAAAAGAGCAGAAAGGAATTATATGACCCATAGAGGTTCACTAAAGTCTTTGTAAAGTTGAAGCTCATTTGCCTTCAAATTAATTTAGTATAATATGTTAGATCAGCAATTGATTTTTTCCCATACAACTTTTTAATTGAAATTTAACTCATACTATAAATTTACCATTTTAAATTTAGTGTTTTTTTTTTTTTTTTTTTTATTTATTATTTCCAGAGAGAGGGGATGGGAGAGAGGCAGAGAGGGAGAGAAGAATCAATGTATGGTTGTTTTTCACCTGCCTCCAGCCAGAGACCCGGCTGGAGATCTGGCTTGCAACCTGGTTATGTGCCCTGGCTGGGGAATCGAACCTGTGACCTTTGGGTTCGCAGGCCGGCACCTTACCCACTGTGCTACCAGCCAGGGCTAGTGGTTTTTAATATATTCAAAGTTGTACAACCAGAACCACTAGATAATTCCAGAACAACTTTGTTACTTTAAAAGGAGATCCCATATACACTAGCAGCCAATCTCCACCCCACCCCTACCTTCTCAGTCCCTGGCAACCACTGATCTACTTATGTCTTTATGGATTTGCCTATTCTGAACATTTCATGTAAATTGAATCATACAACATGTGGCTGTTTGTTTCTGTTTCCTTCACTTACCATAATGTTTTTGAGGTTCATGCTTTATTCCTTTTTAAGGCTGAATATGCCATTGTATGGGTATATCATAGTCTGTTTACCACTCATTAGTTGATTGACTAATCAACTAATTAAGTTGTTTCCACCCTCCAAAGATTGTACACAACTCTTTCCTGAACATTCACATAAAAGTTTTGGTGTGTACATAGTTTTCAGTTCTCTTAATTGTATACCTTGAAGTGGAATTTTTGAGTCACATGGTAATTCTGTTTAACATTTTGTAACTATGTAACAGACAAGCTGCATGTACTATTTGACATTCCCAAATCAGAATTTGAGGGTTCCAGTTTCTCAATATCCTTGCTAACTTTTATTATTATCTATTATTGTGATTATAGCCATCTTAGTCAGTGGGGTAGCTGTTGATTTTTAAACAATAAAAAAAAGATGCAAAGACTTTGGATAACTTTCTAAGCTGAGAGAGTGGGTTATGTGGCACATAGAACAAAAATCACTTTTCTCACTGGACTTCCCTCATTTTTATTATCCTATTCTTTACCTGTGATAGGTTTCCTTGGAGTCTACCTTTAGGAGACGGGAGCTGCACCTCCTCTCTTCATTCTCAGAGTCCTGTTCTCAGTGTATGTGGATGGAGGTTTAGAAAATTTTAACTTCCAAATCTACACAAAAACTCCTATACCATTAACACCCAGCTTAATGTATTATAATTATCTTCAACTGTTCTGAAATACTCTTTACTTTCCTGATTTAATGCACTACTCATATGAATAGTGATACTAAATACTAAATATACCCATCACACTTATTATACATGGTATCATTCAGCTTTATAACAACCCTGTGATGCATATTTTTATTGTCCCAGAAATTTGGGAGATGAGAAAATTAAAGATGAAAAGTATAAGGTCAATTTCCTTGACACACAGCCACCTACGGTCAAGTAGAACTGGCTCAGGCTCGGAAAGTTTGGAGGCCTCTCTTACCCCGGAAGAACCTGAAAAGTGATTTCTCTACCCCTCTCTCAAATGCCAGAATAATTCTGGAGGGAATTATAGAGCTAAGTAGCCTTGGGATCATTTGGTTTAATTTAATTATGATTTTAATTATTCCATTAGGCCATTTATGTCTCTAGAGTCAGTTCTCCTTCTCAGATATTTTCTGATGGCTAAAAAATAAATTTATAGCTACTTTCTTCATGATTTAGGCAGGGTCTATCCATTGGGTCATTTTAAGTTTGGGTCATTTCTTGGCTCAGCTGAGTAGAATAATCAAGGCTCACTTTGTACACACAGAAAAACAATCGTACTCTTTCTTGCCTGTGAAATAGAATCTGGCATTGTGACATCATACCAGGTCTAAGATGGCTCTCATTGTAACAAAATATTCTTCCACCACACATTCTATGCTTTCATGGTTTGTAAAGCACATTGCCAGAATAGGTGGCAACATTGCTAGAGTGGACACTGAATTTTTGATTGAATGGGAAAAGAGAATGCAAATCTCAACATTCTCTAAGGAATAGAGATAAAAGAGACTTTATTTCTTTTTAAAATATTTTACTCATTATTTTTAGAGAGGACATGGAGGGAGAAAGAAAGGAAGTGAAACAGCAATGTATGGTTGCCTTTCACCTGCGTCCAGCTACAGACCCAGCTGGAGACCTGGCTTGCAACCTGGTTATGTGCCCTGGCTGGGAATTGAACCAGTGACCTTTGAGTTCACAGGCTGGTGCCCTATCCACTGTGCCACCAGCCAGGGCTGAAAAGAGCCTCTATTTTTAAGGCTCTGTTTAGAGGAGTATTTCTATTTTGAAATGGAGTCAAGTATTTCCTTGTAGTTTAAAACACCACAATGAAAAACTCAGGGCCACAGATGCTTTTTTTTTTTTTTTTTTTAACTATTCCATCCCCCAGTTCTCTTAAGAACAAAAGAGAGCTTAACTATCTGGAGAATGTAAACAATATGTTTTTGCATGCCCCTTGGCCATAAGTTTTACGTGCCCTGACAAATAAAGCCTGCTTTTCCTCCTCATCTTTCGTCCTACAGAATGAGAAGGTGGTTTTCTTCTAAGTAATAGGATATGATGAAGGGTAAAATATTTTCTGCATTTTTTCTTTGGAAGAGAGGTGTGGGTGTGTTCTGTGTGTTTGAAAATCTTCCAGAAAAGACTAAAATATAGCCATAGGAAATAATGGCAAATTTCTTTTAATTAACATACTGTAATAAAGCCAAACCCTGTTCTTCTAGATGCCGTTATTAAAAAAACACTCTGTTCATACATAGGCAAACATGAACTCATAACTATGCACTGATATTGTTAAAAAGTCATGTAAGTCAAGATTTATTATATGTAGTTCTCTTTTTAAAATCCCCCTTTTTAACTCTGGTTCATAGAAACATTTGGGAGAAATGTGTTTCAGAGTGGCAAGAATCTTTTCTTACTGGAGATTTTTTTGTCTGATGCTCATCATCTGACATAAATTGTATGAGACTGACATTTAGATGATTCTTATCACTGGCACAATTTTAAAATAAAATGGATATAAATTGTTTCCATTTAAAAATTTTAATTGGCCTATGTACGTACCCACGATTGAGGCATTTGGAAGTCTATTCAATCTTGAATACAACCCTGTTGTATTTACTGTAAAAATGCACAAAATCTAGCCCACCAGCCAGGGTCTGCATTCTTCCTCATGTCTCCAATCTTGCATATTGCTTTGTACTTCCTGTTTACAGCTCTCCCAGTTTCTATCATCTCAATACTTTAATAATCTTTGAGGCAGACAAATTCAATGGAGATGAAATAAAAAACCTGAATCCAAGTTCTATGATGTGCTTATTTTGTGATGCCGGGTAAATCTTTTGACTTTTCTGAAATAATCTCTTTGTCTGTAAAAGTCAGAAAATGATTAATATTGACTATTACTATAAGGTGTTTAATTTTTTATACAAAGCTCTACTACCATAATTCATTTAAAATCAATGATGGCTTGAAAAATTAAATATACCAGTAATTTCCCTCTGGTCATTCCCCTCCTGCCCCACCTCTGCCTTCACCCTTCCTATCAATATATGTCAGTGTTTATACAAATTATAATGATCTTTCCCTGCTGAGGGATTTTACTATTTTTGTTGTTCGATATTGACTTTTTCTGCTTCTCATCATTTTTGGAAGTGGGTGAATAATGAGCAAAATGAGTATTGATATATCCTTTTTTAAACATATTTTATTTATTATTTTTAGAGAGAGGGGAAGGGTGAGAGGCAGAGAGGGAGAGAGACATCAATATATGGTTGCCTTTCACGTGCCTCCAGCTATGGACCTGGCTGGAGACCTGGCTTGCAACCTGGTTATGTGCCCTGGCTGGGGAATTGAACCAGCGACCTTTGGGTTCTCAGGCCCGGTTAGACTCTTATGAAACAAACTGACAACTTTGTTTCAGAGGACAGTGCTGGGAACCCTAGGAAAGATTTTGTTGTAGGAAATTACCAAGCGGCAGGGAAAAGGAGCCATGAACAAGGAGCCAATTCTCATGGGAAGAGCACGATGTTCTTAAGTCTGTGGGACCCACAGAATTGATCAGAAAGGTCTCTGATCGTACTTGACTGAGTTGGGAATGACTATTAAGGTGACTATCCCAAGAGCAAGAAGAGTTCCTGGAGGCAGGAGGCACTCAAGCCAGATGCTGATACAGGACACCTTAGGCAACACAACCAAGGAAGGGAGGGTAGAGTGCTCTATTTGGTCTGAGCTGGCAGTAGGATGCCTGGAGAGAGAATTCGAACCTCCTTGCCCCAGCAAAACTGATGTTGTCATTCAACTCAGCCCTGGTAGGAAATTATTTTAGTCACCTAAAGTAACAATATTCTTTGTGAGTACTAAGACACTATAAAGACTTTTGTTCCTAGAATATCATATGAACTTACCGTTTTGATGAATTTATTCATGCAGAAATATTTATGAAACTCTTATAGGCCGAATGCTATTTTAAGTTGTAGAGATATAGCAATGAACTAGATAAGTGATTCCCTGCAATCATAATGTTTGTATTCCAGGAGGAAGAGCCAGAAAATAAACAAGTAAAGAAAGAAGCAAGATAATGTCAGATATTGATAAGTGTTGTGAAAGCTTATCTAGAGTGATATTTTGATAGAGCAGTCTGGGGAGTGGTCTTTGAGGCCTAAGTCATAAAAATTAGCCATCTGTCCTGAGATCCATACAAAGGGAACTTAAGGTTGATTGAAAAACTGATGTTTATTAATTTTCTATTACTTAAATAAACTTCATTCCCATGTATTGTAACAAAACAAAACAAAACAAAACAAATGATTTACAGTAGTTATTGAGCCCTAGTCAGGTGGCTCATTTATTTGGAGCATTGTTCTGTTCACCAAAAGGCTGCAGGTTTGGTCCCTGGTTGGAATATGGGATTTGTATAGGAAGCATAAGAGGACCCTTTGTGTGTGTGTGTGTGTGTGTGTGTGTGTGTGTGTGTGTGGTGGTCCTCATATTTAATGGGCCCATTTGCCCACGACCAGGGATGACTCTTAATAACAGAGTTTGGTAAAAAGGAAAGGTATTTTTTTTATTTTAAGAGTATACAGATTTATATGAAGGGCGCAATTGTGCCATTAAACCCCACTCCCTTTAAAAACACCCAAAATATACAGTCCTTCCCCATTAGCTTTAAAACAGACAAGCAGAAGATACCATTTTTCAGAAACACAACAGTTCACAGCTTAGCATTCTAATTATAAAGTCAAAGTTCCCAGCAGCTGCTAAACATTTAGGGGAGGGTCTTACACACACTTCCACAGTCTTTTTTTTTTTTTTTTTTAAGATTTATTTATTTATTATTTTTAGAGAGAGGGAAAGGGAGAGAGGCAGGGAGGGAGAGAGACATCAATGTATGGTTGCCTTTCACCTGCCTCCAGCTACAGACCTGGCTGGAGACCTGGCTTGCAACCTGTTCCAAACTCTTACACCAGTGGTAATTCCCAATCTCTTCACAAACTGCATGTCTCCCTTCCCACCTTTGCTCCCCCTTCTCAAACTAGGTGCATTCTCGGCCTCTTGTTTTTCTGCGTGTCCATCCTGGGGAGGCCAGGAGATTGATGGGTGTCCTCTGGTTTAAATACCCTTTGACATAATGTGTACAGTAAACAGTTCTGACCACTGACCAAATTTTGCGTAGTACTGTAAGCCTTTTCATCACTACCACCTGGGTAAGGACCCTCCTATTTTCTTGACATGAAAAGGAGAAAGGCTAGTTCACTGAGCCTCACCCCACTCCCATCCCCAAACTGCAGAGTGGGGGATTTTGGCTCTCTCCCACTCTGTAACAGAAGCAACCAATCATTGTTCCCCCCCCCCCTTCCTCTTTCTCTAAAATCAAAGAACATATCCTCAAATGAGAATTAAAAATAAATTTTAAAAAATTGTTGAACATGCTCTGTATTCCAAGCAACGGGTTAGATGCCAGGGATATACCAGTAAGAGACACGGCCTCTGATGGAGGCATGGTGAGGGTACTATGGGAGACTTGTTGAAGAAGTACCTTCATTGTAGTGAAAATAGCAGAACTATTTGTGTGTTGGGAGAAAATTTTCCATGGGTCTCTCAGGTTCTACATGCCTTGTCAAACAAGAGACTGATAATATTTTGTTGAACTATCTTTAAGAATGGTGTGTAGTAAGTAAACACCTTGTAGATAGTTTTTACCTCTGGGGTAGAGAGATTTGTTTTTGTTTGTTTGTTTGTTTGTTTGCTAAAATACCAAAGAAATGTTTTTCTCCAAAGGGCAGATTTCCTTGCAGCCTCTTTAACAGATTGGCTTTTCCTAAGCTCAAGCTTCCTCAACTGTGATGCAAACCCACTGTGTGCTGCATCTATCTGGACCACTTCCTATCACCCTATTGGGTTTGGAGGACAAGGAGAACCAATGGAACATGAAGCTTATGCTGTCTGCTGTGCCATGAGGCATAAAGTCTTTGGTCTCTGACTCAGAAGTCTTGTGTCCATACGACTGTGACACACTACTTTGTTGACTTGGAAATAAATAAAACTCCAGACCCAGAGTCTGGGTCTCTACCTTTTTGGAGAAATCTTCAAATCCTGGATTACAAAGGTATAGACAGTTATGTGAAAAAAAAATAAATTTATATTTTGTTTGAGTTACTCCTATTTGTTATTGCTATTGGAACAATGAACATATATTCTAATGAGAATATCAAAGTGATCACATTGGTGAGGTTGGGGAGGAAAGAATAGCAGCAAGAAAATTAGAGGGAGGAGGACCACTTCACTACCCAGTTATGTGAGGGTTTTCTTTCAAAGATTGTGAACATTGGCACATCTTACCTGGCTTATGGATTCTTTTAAAAAATTGAACTTCATAGCCAAAAAAGTTAGAGACTCACTGAGTTAAAGTTAAACATGTATCTTTATGATAGATATGACAGGTGTTTTCAGTGCTAAGGAATTTTATGTCTCTTAAAAGAAAGGGCTAAAAATAAAGTGTTACTCAAACTTACTTGAAAATGGGCCCCTTATCATAAAACTCCTAGTTCATGGCCACTAATGCTCCAAGGAACACAGTCAGGGAAGCACGATCCAGTTCCTATTAGATTTAAAGCCATCTATCCAGCCCTGTAGAAATGTTTAAACTGAGATAGCATCCAAGTAGAAATAGTTCACAATACATTTCACAAAGAAGGATATTTGTCAGATACAAGGACTAAACACGTGCACTTGTACATACAATCTTTTGCACACAGTAGAGCCAAAAGTTGTAAATACACCAAATACCATTAGTATCAATTTTTCTCTATACAGAGTTTAGCTTTCAGTTTTGCTACAAGGTGTGGATGCTAAGACAAGGATGGGGAAATATGCAAGGTGCTACTTTGCTTCCACTTGGGAAGATCTTCATGAGAAACAGCCTTACAGGAACTTTCCACAGTGTTACTACTGGTTCTCATATAAGAAGTTAGGTTGCCTGGTGGATGGCCTCTTTGCTCAGGGGGCTCATGACCATCTAAGAGGCAAAATGAATGGAGGCAAAACAGACATCGTATTAAGTCAGAATCCTATGACTTTGGCCCTAGAGTGTTTGATCTGGCAAGAGCTATTTTCCATGAGTAACTGAGTCCTGTAGAGCACTTATGGGATCAAATTGCAGTATAAATTGGATCAACAGTTAACATCCTAATTCTCTCCATGACCAATATGAAGAAAAGTAACTCTATTTAAACCCTTCTTAGAAAAATACTTTGTGCAGAATCATTGGGGAAAAAAAAATTTAAATTACCATCCCAAATCTTATACCCTGCCAGTTTTCTTAACGTACAGCTAATCCTCTGTGCCAGCAAAAGCCAGTCTTTTTTTTTATTATTATTCAGTCCACATTGGCAAAGTGGTTCTTAGGTGCAAAGGAAACGCACACGGAGGTGTCATGCCACACTTGGCACTGTGACGGCCGTGACAAGATTTCCTCCAGCTGTCAGTTTCAGGAGCAGTCATTTCATCTGAGGCTGCACAGCTAGGTGGTGAGATGGGGCGGCCAAGTTCTCAACCCTTTGTAATGTTTTCATTGGTAACAGCAGTAATAAATTACTTTGGAGCAAAAGGGTGCAGAATAAATGGTAAACAGTAGAAGCGAAGGTCTTTGTGTGGGTGTTCTACCTTAATTCCTCCAACTGGACTTGGGTGCTCCAGTTGTAGGAGTTTTGAATGCTGGAAAAGTAGGGATGAGCTTTCCTTTCTCTGTGTCCTTGTTGGTCACCCAAGGCATCCAGCTTTCCTGTAGTTTTCTCCTCCTCCTCAATGGGCTGGGTCATTATCTGCTCACAACAACCAATAAGCAAGTATAAATGGTGTCTCCAGAGCCATACAAAGAGAAGGTGGTTTCTTTTTAAGGACCGTGGAGAAATTCTCAAGATAAAAATCTCTTAAGAAATTAACAGCAAGATTTCCCCAAACTCAGTAGGACACTAGTGCTGTGGTATGATGATATACATAGTGAAAAACTTAAGGGTTTCTCGATCAAAAATTAGTGTGGAAAACACCAGCTTATGTAAAATTAATCAAGTTTCTTTTTTTTGTAGGGAGTCTGAGCCCTTTAAGAAGACAAGGCATATTGTACCCTAACTGGTGTAGTTCAGTGGGTTGGGCATCATCCCACAAAACGAAAGGTCACTAGTTCAATTCCCAGTTAGGGCACATGCCTAGGTTTTGGGCCAGGTTTCTGGTTGGGGGCACCCAAGAGGTGATTGATCAATGTTTCTCTTACATCGATGTTTCTCTCTTTCTTTCTTTTTCCTTCTATTCCTCTCAAAAATCAATTTAAAAATATACATTTTAGAAGATAATATATATTGTAAAACTTCAAGGAAAAAAAATATAGAGAATTTCCTGAGGTATTTTCCATCCCAGAAACTTTGTTGTGGCTTAGCTATTTCCATAAAACACCAATTTTTGGAACAGGCTAAAGGAATCAGTTAATCATCAGCTTTTACATCTAAAGAGCACATACCTGCCAAAAACTACAAGTTTTCAAGGAAAGCCCAATAACCTGGCTGTCTGACCAAATGCCTAACAATGTCTTAGCAGAGATGTAATTTACTCCTTGGGACTGTTAAGAACATGTAGCAGTAGACGTTGCTCACTGTGAGCTGCAGCGGAGCTGGGGTGCAGGGTCTGTTTAATTCCCACCGTGCCATTTGGAATTCTCCCTTCTCTCCTACTTCAGAGATAAATGCAAGTGGGAGAGGGTGATTTTACAGCTAGAACTCACAATCATCTCTACAATGTGAACCAGCAATTCAAAAGGTGGGTGCTTTACTGTTTGAATGGCATGTTACCACTGAGCATCATACTCAAAAACAGCCCTGTTGGTGAAATTGGGTGACCCACAGGAACCTGAAATAAAGTGCAGAATACTGAAGGGATTTTGCTGTTAATGAGTGTGAGTGTGAGTGTGTGTGTGTGTGTGTGTGTGCAGGAGTACACGCTTCAGTTCACCCACATGTGCAAAAACACTAGTTGGAGGTTTAGGAGGAGAATCCAAAGGAAGAGAAATAAACCACACTTCCTAAAGCCTTCAAGGAGTGAGAAACTCAGAGACTGCAAACTTTCTGAAGCTTCCTACATTATGTTTTATGTTTTTTGTGTTTGGCTTTTAAATTATCATATACCATGGACACGAGGATTTGGTCTTGTGGATTTTTGCCCTGTGCTATGGGCATCTTCACTGGGCATCTTCAATCTACTGCAACTGAAAACACTGGGATAGGCGATTCAATATCTTTCTAGTTATAAGCTCAACTAAGAGCACTACTTTAAAATATAAAATGGGGAATGTGCAAAAAAAAAAAAAATATATATATATATAAAATGAATGTGACAGGCAGCTTACCTAATAGTTAAGGACATGGATATTTGATCAACCCTGAGTTTGAGTCTGAGACCTGTGCCCTTGGCCCAAGTTATGTCTCTGCCCTATGTCTTGGCTTCCTTGTCAGCAAGGTGGGAATGATAATCGTCCCCGCCTCAGGTGGTCATAGGATTGATGAAATGATTTCATATTGGAAAGGGTCTTAGAATAGTGCCTGAAACTTAATAAAAGTTTATTGTTTAGTACACTCAAAAGTATTTTTGAAATGTGTTTTTTTTATTTTCTCCTTTGCACATCACAAAACTCGGAAGTTATTCCACTGCACACCCCAGGGAACTCTGGCAACTGATGTCCCCTGGGGAAAGCAATAGAAAGAGGGCAGGGGACACTTAGTGAAAGGGAAAAAAGCAACAGGAACTGCCCCTCCTCCAATAGGAGAATCCTTGAAAAGAGGGGGTGGTAGGTTATAGGCAAAGCAAAAAGCAGAATATAGTTTTGTCCTCATTTTCAGTTGGGGACTGTGGGAGAATTCGGTTTCATGGACACCCCACCTCCTCCACATCGGCACTGATGGGCCCCATCAGAGAGAACTCTGAAGTTGGGGGTCTGTTAGGCCATGGGGGGCCTACACTTAGTTCTTTCTCTGCTTCCCTCAAGACTCTCTCAGTCCTGGGATCCTATGGAAGCACATGCAGAAGTCAGCTAACAGCTCTGGGGGTAAGTCTACTGGGGATGTGGCTGCCGTGGGAATAATAACAGACAATACAGCTGAGGGCTGCAGGCCAGGCCACCAAGAGCCCATAATTCAGTGGGCCACAGCCATTGATGGACACAGATTCCTCTTGCAAGGAGCAGAGAAAGACTGAATATCCCCCCAAAGATGCTAGATTTAGCTACTTAAAAGAGTGTCAGTTATTTTATGCACTAAGTTCACAACTAGAACAGCTTTTCAAAGGAGTAAATTTTGGGGAGGGGAATCAAAACAGCTATAGAGGAAATATATATTTTTGCACATCTTTGTGCAGTGTTGTTTAAATACATATTTCTAATAGAAAAATGTATTGAAATCACTGAAGGTGTTTCTTGATAGTCAACAGTGTGTAAAGAGTGTGCTAAATGTTTATGGGGATAAAAAGTTGATTTAGACAAAGGTGCTGTCTTAATCTTAAGTATAGGGAAGAGAGAAAAAAGATGGTTGAGGTCAGAAGTGTAGAAGTAAAGAGGTGACCAAACTTCACATGATAGTATCCAAATATGTAAAGCTGGGGCTCAGGAAAGAGGAGAGAAGTGAAGATATCGGGAGCCCACCTACTTAGAGGTGATAACCAAACCACAGGACTATCAAGAGAACATGAGAGAGAGGGGTCCAGGTTACATTCATGTACTTATTGAATGAATGTGTGCAGGTGTAACAATCAGTATAAAGTAGGTGAATCTAGAAGTGGTCATGGTATTAGCCAGGCAAGTTTTAGAATCTCACTTTGTTATGCCCTGTGTGCCAGAGACTGCTTGGGCTGGCCAATTGCCAAGTTTTCTTCTTCCTAAGCATCTGGATGGATCACATTTTCCAGTCTTCCCACACTAGATCAGCCATGCAAAAGAATTCTGGCTGGTGGCACCTGAGTGCTTGCAATGTACGTCAGTTCCAGCCTGGACCTGTGTATGTCTCTCACAGCCCTTTTATCTCCTGCATAAAAGCCACATTGCTCTCTTTACACAACTGCCAGCATAATGAAGAAGACACACTGAGGAGCTACTGAGGAGCTAGGACAGAATTGATGCATAGGGGTAGAGTCCTCACCCACCCCAACCTGCAGTAGATGTTAGGTCACGAGTGAGAAAGACATTTTCATTGTTAAATCACAAATAGTTAGGATGTTTCTGTTTCAGCAGCTGGTGTTGTTATTTACCTAATAAATATAAACAGAAATTAATATGACTTCCTAACAAAACCCATGGGAGATGGGGTACCTACCAGAATGCCAGTGTATTTATTCAAGTTGACAAGAGCATGTGTCATACAGACCAAGAATTCTCATGATGGCATGATCCAAGCCTTCTTTTCCTGTCACCAGACTGACTGGGTGTCAAATATAAACCAAAATTACTTAATCTATTTGCCATGAGAGATCACTGCCCAAGGACTGGAAACACATGGAGTTCATACAATACATATTCTTGATCTGAATGGAGATTCAGAAAGGAATGAGAATGATGCTTAGCATGCGTGGAAGCACAAGGGCCATTAGGTGAGGCAAGAGTTTAACAGCAAAGAACTAAGAGACCCATCCATCTCAATTTCCCATAGGGGCTAAATAGATTTGAAATTGTAACTAAGGTTCCCCATCAGACAATTCTTGGACAGGCCCTATCACTCCAATTTTCTCCATTTTATGCTTTTACAGATGCTTTTTTTCACTTTTATTTCCATTGGGAGGATATATTCTCTCTTTAATGCTGTTTATACATTTAATCAGGGTACATTCTGTCTCCCTTTGATATATTTGTCAGCTAGAGCAGAGTAGGAATGATAGGCTAGGTACAGAAAGGCACCATGGTGGAAAGCCCCAGGTGCCTAACAATGGGACAAACTAGAATAACAAGTATTGTAGTGTGGGGGACCCCTGGCCCACAGAGATCCCTTGGTGCTGCAGATGAAATGAACCTTCCCAGGCAGCTCATGCTAGGGGAGAGAAGGCTGACCAATGTCTGTTTGACAAAGGCCTCGATGGCCCAACCCCCAAAGGTTTTTATTGATTAGACAAGGTGACTTCAAGAACTCCAGGTGGCCCATAGAATTTTAGGGAGGGTGAGATTATCTGTGGTTAAGGTTAAACCTCTACTGTGGGCTCAATACATAAGTCAAGGAAGTTTAGGTCATAGGGTGCACTTCAAAAGATGTATGGAATAGTCCCAAGGTCAGATTCATACTTGGGGTCCCCCCTGGAGCATAGGGGCCTGTATGTGACCAGCTTTGTCAGGTCTTACAGGTTTGACCTGGCCTGTGTGGGGCTCCGCTCCATGCCCCAACACCTACCTAGGGGGACCCCAACATTGTAGGGTGGATCTCACCCTCACAGTGACCTTTCCTCCCTTAGCATATCACTGGTCTTGTGATTCAGAACCTCCTCTGACTTTTCTTCTCCTGGGCTGTCACTAGACATATGGTAAATCCCATAGAGAAGGAATAAGGTGGGGTGGAGAATAACCTTATTTTACTCCCATACAAGCTTTTGCACAACCCCTTAAGCATTAAGCCCTCAGGATAAATAGTTTTAGACCTTCATCAAATAACCTTAGAAACAAAGCCATAGGGTCCATTGACCACAGAGACAGAGCTTTGGTCAAACTAGAGATAATATCTAAGCTTCAGTTGTGTTTCAGCTCCAGGCTCAGAAAAACAGCAAGACCAAAAGAAGCAATGCTATGCTGACATCAAGACCAGATGTGTGGACCAATAAGTTCTCACCCTCTCCAACCTGCAATGGATATGAGCACTGACCAATCAGTAGAGATGATTAGCCTGAAAAGACATACCTGGAAAGCTGATAAATATTCTATTGAGATCCTCCTAAGAGACCTCCAGATAAAAGTCTTTAAGATGAAAGACCCAATGCACACACACTCTCTCTAGGGCATGCCAGCACATTTGTTCCCTTTTTCTTCCCCTGAAGGCATGCACCTTTTTAGGGCCTGCACTAAATCAGTGACCTTATTTAAACTTCGTTATCTCTATAAAAACCCTCTCTCCAAATCAGGTCACATTCTGAGGTCCTAGGGGTTAGGAATTTAACAGGTAAATTTGGTGGAGGTGGAACGCAGCTCAATCCATAACAGCCTACATTTAAAGAACAAGGTATAGAAAAAAAAAACAAAAGGAAGTTTAGCCAGAATAGGAAGAGAATGCAGTGCTAAAGAAGATCAGGAGGAGGGGGTACACAGCAAACCTGCTTGTTCCTAATGACAGGGAGCGGATGCCCCAAATCCCAGTTCTGTCTTGGACACTTCACTTCTCTGAACCTCATTTTTTCCATTTGCAAGATAGGGGGAATATTACTACCCTATGGGGTTGCTGTAAGAAGTAAATGTGGTTATGTACACACACATTGTAAGAAACCAAAGTGGGTCAATGGTAGAATTCTTGCTTGCCATGTGGGAGACCCAAGTTCTATTCCTGGCCAATATACACACATTACCCAATTATGTCCAGGAGCCGGAGTTGACTGAATGTCATGTGACACAGTGCTGAAGATGTTCTAGACTACCAGCAGTTTACTTCCTTAATAAATATGTAATATCATTGAAAAGCTAACACCTTGGGAGACTGCTCTTGTTCTGCTGCTGTGCCATTATTTGTTCCAAGTGGCCAAAACCTAGCAAAATACACAAATACAAAAAGCGTGGATTATAGCTTTGAAACAAGATTTCAAAATATTCCTTTTTTTGTACATTTTGTGGAAATGAAACATCCTATTGAATGAATAGGATGAACACCTCATGAATCTTTTTCTCCAGGTAGTTTGGTCTGGATTTAACATAGGAACTGATCTGCCCAGGAGATCAAACAAAAACTTCCTGGCTCTGTGCATCTAAAGGATAGGGTGTCCAAAGAGTAAGCTCCTTCTTTGATCATTCCTACCACCAAACAGATTCCAAGCTCTTCATGTAGCAGAGCAATTATTTGTTTGTTTGTTTTTGTAATTTTTAAAAAAAATTTCACTTGGATACAGGTGAGAACTGTTGGGTTGGCCAAAAAGTTCGTTTGATTTTTTCCCATAAGATGGTTCTCATAGCACTTTGTTGTCTTTAACTTCATAGAAACAATTTTGTTAGATTGTATTGTGATGGCTGTCACATTAGCATGCATTAAAAATAACATCAAAATTGGTGAATTTTTCTGTAGCCATTTTAATATTGAAGATGAAAGAAAATACACGTTTTCAGCATATAATGTGTTATTATTTCTAGAAAGTTAAAACAACTGAAAGGCAAAAAAAGATTTGTGCAGTAGATGCAGAAAGTGCTACGACTGACCTAATGGGTCAAAAGTGGCTTGCGGCCCTGGCTGGTGGCTCAGTGGACTGGTGTCAGCCTGTGAACCCAACAGTTGTTGGTCTGATTCCCAGCCAGGGCACATAACCAGGTTGCAAGCCAGGTCTCCAGCCAGGTCTGTAACTAGAAGCAGGTGAAAGGCAACCATACATTGATGTCTCTCTCCCTCTTTGCCTCTCTCCCTTCCCCTCTCTCTGAAAATAATAAATAAAATCTTTTTTTAAAAAAAAGTGTCTTGCTAAGTTCTGTGTTGGAAATTTCTCACTGGATGATGCTCCATGGTTGACCAGTTGAAATTGATAGTGATCAAATTGACACACTAATTAAGAACAATCAATGTTATACTGCATAGGAGATAGTCAACATACTCAAAATATCTAAGTCAACAAAGCTATTGGGGTAAATGAAAAATGTGTCTTTTATTTTATGGAATAAACTAAATGGACTTTTTGGCCAACTCAATAGTTTAGAGGCCACAAAAGCTCTCTTGGGAGTGTACTTCAGGATACTCATGGCACACTCAATGAGGCTTAAAAGGAATAGCAACATTATTGCCTGGTGTTAAACCTACTCAATTCTCTGGTATAGGTCTGGGATTTTTAAATTCTCTCAGCCTCCAGGTCCTGGCACTACCTTATTTCCTCTGCTGAAATCCATTTAAGCAATATTTCTGAAAAACCACAGATGTTCTGAAATATTCCCATTGTCTAAACATTTGTGAGATATGACGATGGACACACACACACACACACACACACACACACACACTTTGCTTTCAAAACAACTTTATTTTCTATCAATTTAAATCATTTTTTGAAGTGAAAGTACCACCCTTTTGCTTTGTCCATCCTCAGCCACCCCAAGCCCATTGACAACCAGCCTATTTGGACCAAAGGAAAAGTTCCCAGGAATTGTTGATCATGCCCAGTTACCCTCATGACTGCTGATCTTACTCTGTTGGACAGAACCAGGATGCTTCAATAAAATCCTCCACGCTGGCTCCTTTAGCTGTGGGTCTCTGAGTCATGGAGCATCAGTCCAAAGAAATATGCTAATCAATGTGGTTTCTCTTATCCCTTCCCTCAACCTCCAGCCCCACTCCTCCCAGGGAGCAGGCCTTCATATGGCCCCCCGAATTCTTCCAATAGCCTCACAATGGTCTCTCCTTCTCAGTGTCAATATCTTTATTAACTTGAACTCATATGGCTCAGCCTTTACCTTGGGCTTCTGGCCCCTCGTTGGTCTTCATTGTCTCAGAATAAAGTCCAAACATCCTCACATACATCTCAAGGCCCTTCAAATCTGACCTTAAGTTGCATACCCATACTCCTGTTCTTTAAGAGCTTTACATGTATTTGCTCTCACCAGCTGGAGGTGCATTTCCATGAACACTTGACCCATGGTCTGTGCTCTGCTCATTCTCTTCCCTCCGAAAGGAATGCAGGACTTTATCTCTCTCCCTCAGGGCTCAGCCTGCCTCCTCCATAAGGCCTTTCCTGATAGCTCTACTTAGAATAGCCCCTCTCTGGTAAATTCCCCTAGCCCCATTTCTCTGCCCCTCCTAGTGGTCCTGTGGCTTTCTATTTGATACCACACGTATACCACATGTATTTGTGAATTCACTCCTCCCTCTTCAACTATTTACTCCATGATTATTGAGATTCATCTGAATCATGCCCCCAAAGAATATGGCACAACTTCTTACACACACAGCAAGCCCCAAATCATTGTCTGAGGGTGATTGGACACCAGGCAATGGAATAGTCATGGGGACAAGGAAAACTTACAAGAGATTTTTCCAGCGTCTCAGCAAGTTTTTACATCTTGCATCTGTTGAATTTTCTTAGCTGAAATTAATCTGGAAACAGAAGTTTACAGAGCAAATTACTTTCATATGAATTCAGATGTGCAGCTCATGGATGAAGTGAAAACCTCAAAAATCTTCATTGCGCATTGTCTAGCCATGCTTTTATAAGCAACACATCCATGCATATCTGTTGGATAATTTAGTCCCCAGTGACAGTCCTCTTTTGCTTACTCTCGTATATTCTTAGCACAGTCCCCATGGTAATAGAACTTTACTCCAGAAGCAAGACCAGTGTGGGGGAGGAGGAAAGGAGGGGAGCAGTGTTTTTCTGCATGATCTGTCCTGCTGTTACTTCACGTTCATTTCCTGATTTTTATTTTGGTTCTAATAAAGTAAATTGCTTATCAATTATCTTGTTTCCTGGGAGCTCTGCTGAAATGTTTTTGAAGATAGCTCATCACTCTTGGTGCTCTTAGGTCCTAGAAATCTACCCTTATTTAGGACCCTGTGGTTTTCTCTGTGGAAGGTAGAAAAGCCCTATTAAATTTGTAATCCTATTGTGAGCAATTAGTTTTCCAGGAATAGAGCAGCAAACTGAAGCAAGCACTCTGGATTCTGTATTATGCGTCTGTATCCTCGTGTATGTGGGGATATGTGTGTGTGTGTGTGTGTGTGTGTGTGTGTGTGTGTGTGTGTGCATGTGTGTGTGTGTGTGAATGTGGATGGGTGAAGAGCATCAGACAAGAGAGAGGTACTGGGTGGTGACATGACAGCTACGAATGGAGAAAGGAAGAGGCACTGTCAACTGACACTAAAAAAAGATCTGGGGTCTAGATAGCTCCAGTTAACCCACATACATTATTATATAGGAAATCACAGTGAAAAGCATGACCCTCAGCTGCAGCATCCCAGACTGCAGGTTTGACTTGCTGCCTTTCTTCTTTTTAATGTCAATTTTAGCCTCTGGTGTTGCTTATTCCCTTCTGTCACTTGAATTAATGGTCCAGGAGAAAAGGAGGGAGATATATATGATCTGTGTACCCGTCTCCCTCCTCTCCTTATTATCTTTCTACTCATCTTCCACTGTTCAGGGCTATTCTACTGAGATGAATTTCACAATCTCCTCTTTGATTCAGGTTCCAGGTCTCCTCTTTGCCTCTCTGAGATGCCCAGTTAAAGTACTGAATTAACGAGGCCTTGACTGTTTACATACAACACAGTGCACAAAACTTTCCTTCATCACAGAAATGGAAGATAAGTAAAATCAAGCTTGCCTTCTGATTTTCTCTTAACAATGATGCCGCTTAAACTTCTTGTTTGTCTGTTGTTGGTTGTTAAATTCTTGAATTGGAACACTCTTTCCCTGCTCTTCGCCCTCATCAAGATGCCCAGTGTCCTAGAATTGCCTCAGCCCCTGTGACATGGCAAGCATGGCATGGCCATGTAGTATCCCTGGAGCTTACAGGATAGAAGTGAGCAAAGCAAGCATCTGGCAGGAAGTCCCAGTCATTGGCAGCATCCACAGATGGACAGGGGTGAACATCAGTCTCAAGCTAGGTGGCTACAGTGGTGGCACATGTCCAGTGGAGTGGAAGTCCAACAGTGCTCTGAGCATGACCTGTGGTATAGCCAAGCTCTGGGTTTTTATAACCCATGAGGAGCTGAGATACCATTCATATTGGTGTCCTGATGGAATCCCTACCCAAGTGTCTAGACTTGTGTTTTGTGCATTCTAAGCCCCTCCTAAGAGTGTTCCTGTTACATCCCATAGCACTTGACATAATTCTCATGACTGGCAGTGACTCCATATTGGATTGTCAAAGGTGTTCAAAAATTCCACATTCTTCTTGACCTATAAGTTAGTGTGTGTGTGTGTGTGTGTGACAGAGAAAGACAAGGAGCTTTTGGCATTCTTTAAATTAGACCATAGTCACCATGATGCCATCTAACTTTAAATTTTGTCATGGGAAGGCTTAGGTGGATGTTATTTTAACTTGGGAAATATAGAGCCCCGAAGTGAACACAATGAGGGAGTAAAACAATGGCTGGAGATGCTCACAGTGAGTTGACAATGTGCAGTCCGCATGTCCACTCTCACTTTTATGGCTCCAGCCACAAACTTGCTGATGCTGTGGACCTTGGAGCTGGGAGGTAGAAGACAAGATGTTTCTCAATCTGCTGAACACTTACTCCTTTGCTAGTCGGTAGCATGCATGTCCTGTACATTGTATGAGAGAATTAATTTGTTCTCTAAAATTAAATAGAGTTTCAAAAAATTTTGTTATGAATATACCACTGCTTTCTGTGAGGAAGGCTTCAGCTCTTTAATCAAGTTCCCTGAAAAGTTTATAAAAGCTGTTTCATTTCAAATGTGCAAAGCAATGTTTTTGTTTGCTAATTGTACTTGAGGATTTTATAAGTGAAATGCAGAAGAATGTCTCTAAGATAAATTAGTGGCAGCAATGGAGTTGTGAATAGGGCATTCTGTCTATGTTATTTACAAACACAGAGTTTAGTACGTTAAAAAAACATGATAGCTAAAACTAGGCAAATGGTGTGCGTTTCAAATCAGGGGGCTGGAATCTCAAGTTCCTCAGGAAGGACAGACCTTATCAGCCACCTATTTTTCAAGCTAAAACACCTAGATCACAATGTTTTAAAATGTAAGAGTTGAGCAATGAAAAATGATTCTTTCCTTGTGGTATCATGTTTCACCACCCACCTTCCCTCAAATTCTAGTGACAGTAACAACTGTATTTTAAAAAACACCTGGAATGGTAATTTTTTTTAAAAAAGTAATATTAACATGTTTTATACAATTGGTCTAACATTTCAAAGTTATTGAACATCAAGTATCTCCTTTTGTTTTCACAAAATCATCTAAGTCAGGCTTTCTCATTCCCATTTAACATAAAGAAAATAGTCACCAAGTGGCAAAAAAGATAGTGCTATGGTCCAGGTTTTTTGATTCCTGAAAGAAGGAAGGAGGGAAGAAAGGAAGGAACGAGGTAGAAAGGAAAAGAAAGAAAAAACAAGAGGAAAAGCACTAGCCCAGACCTTGAGAAGTTCATTGTTGGACTGCTATGATTATCTTTAGGCCACAGGGTCAAACCTTGTATTAAAGTAATGTTTCCATGAAGAAACATGTGTTCCCACTATCAGCCTTCCCAGAAGGGTTTAATTCTGGATCTGAGGAGCCTTCATTTGGAGCTTAAGTTGGACCTCGACTCTAAGCTGTGGAAATGCCTGGAGAGTTATCATGGGTAAGAGTTGAGTTATCCCTAACCGCAGGAAGGAAGGTAGCTGCCTCGATGTGGGCTCTCTAGATTTTGAGTCTTCACATCTAGTAGCAGCTGAAGGGTGGAACCTGCAACAGCCCCTCAGCTCGGCTAGAGCGAGGATGTACTTGCTGCAGACCTGTGTGATTTGTTGGGTTTGGTCTGAGCACCCCAGGCACTGCTCAGTCCCCGTAGCCTCTCCTTGCATTGCACTGTATGGAATGACTCCTCTCCCTGCTCTCAGGTACCTACCTACTCTAACCTGACACCCTGTAGGCGCCAGCTCCTTCAGAGTCCTTCTTTCCCACTTCTACACAGGAGACCAAGGGAGACTAAATTGGGTAATATCTATATACTCAAAAGAGGCAAAGTTGAGTGTTAAGTAAAACAATTAGGAAGTAACTGTTGACTCTACCCTTTAAAGGATGGAGAAACTGAACGGGTAGTGAGCCATGGGAGCAGAGACTGCCACGTGTATGAACTGACACGAACCACTGAAAGTGTGTCCAGAAGGGAAGTGTTGTTGTTTAGACAGATTACTGTGACATCGAGCGCTGCTGCATTACGCTTTCAGATGTAACTTTAACTATTTGGTATCTAAAATTCCTACAAATCTCTTTTTAGACAAGATAGATAATCAGCACCAGAGGCACTTTTCAGAAATTCTAATCTTAAGCTATTGGTAAAACCTGGATAAATGCTAGTGATATTTGCAAACTGCCAAAGAGAATACTAACCATCCATCCGATAACATTCTGGTCAACAACTGTGGTGCATTTGGATCATATATAAGCGCAGTGTCTCACCCAAATGTCCTCACTTAACCACAGTTACATACCATGACCTATAACTGCTTTTAGTTAAGAGCTAGTATAAGAAATGGCCATGAGCAATATATGCAAAAATGATTTTGTGAACAGATATTGTCCATTAGCGTTCCCAAAGTCTCTATGATTAGCATTTGTGAAAAGAAAAAGTCGTCTGTTCTTAAAAACCCAGTATCTTTCCTCCTGCTAGACAAAGAGGTCTCCTGACACTGCTATTTGCCTTGGGTAATCACAGGCTCAGAATTAATTTAGACCTTAATTATGGCCATAGTTTAATTTCTGCTTCTTGATAAAATTATTTTGCTCTAGCTCCTTCTCATTCTCTTATCTTTATTTGCGATACCTGAGGCACATAATGATAGTGGTGGCTCTCAGTGAGCTGGCGCTCAGACTCAGCTATGCTGGCGTGAGAAACAGCCACCCGTGATCACAGAAAAAGCTTTCACTTTGTTCTCAATTGGGGTTCAGCCGTGTATTTTAAAAAATTATTTATTTACTTTTCAGAGAGAGGGGAAGGGAGAAGGGAAGAGAGGGAAACATTGATTGGTTGCCTCTTGCACGCCCCCAACCAGGGACCTGGCCTGCAACCCAGGCATGTGCCCTGACTGGGAATCAAACTGGTGACTTTTGTCTTTGGGATGATGCCCAACCCACTAAGCTACACCAGTTGGGGCCAGCTGTGTATTTATTTTTCTGACAGAATATGTAGGGTCATCAGAAGCCAGACTAAAGAGAAATATCACATGTTAAGAGATGTCTGAATACATTCTAACCTTAATTGAAAGGAAGGAAAACATAGCCTAATACTTTTTTCTTCCATAATGAACAAAAACCCTAAAAGAAAAAAGAAAAAAACAAATGGTCTCTCTGAACTACTAATAGAAATAAGGAAGAATTACAAAGTAACAATTATAAAGCCTTATCATTAAACATCCAGTTGTATGGTGAAATTGTATCCTGATACTTTACACAAAATCCTTGCAGGTCTATAAGGCCGTATGTGATGGATCTCCAATCTACATCTTCAGCTTTTTCCTACCACTCTTCTGCTCATTTACTGCTGTAGGCATACTGACCTTTATGTTCCTCAACTGTGCCAACCTCATTCTTGCCTCAGAGCCTTTGCACTGGCTGTGTCTTCCACCCCAAATACTCTCAGCAGATCTTTATGTGTCTGGCTCTTTCTTATCATTCAACTTACAACTCAAATAATAATTAGAGAGGTTCTTTTCAGATCAGCTGCTCTGAAGAAGCCCTTGTACCTTTCATTTATCTCTATCACATCATCTTGTTTTTTCAATTGCCTACATCGCTATCTAAAATTATATTTGTCATACACTCCTCTTTAGAATGAAAGCAACCTGAGATTAGAGAGGGTATTTGTCTTGTTCACATCTCTATTCTCAGCATCCAGGACAGTGCCAAGTATATAGAAGATGCTCAATAAAAATTTGTTAATCCATTACTTTATTCCCATTAATGTCTTAGGTCAGGGGCCCCATGAAGCAGACTTTGAGATAGGTGGTATATTGATAGAATTCTTTGGGACCAACACCTGTGGGCAGAGAAGGACATAGGATTGGACAGAGGGAGGAGTTGAACTGTTCTGTAGTCATTACAAAGCTTTAGATAATCCCACAGAAAACTATGCAGCTTGGATGACCCTTCAGAGTTGTCTCATCTTGAGGCAAGAGGGCTGGGTCTTTATACTTCTGGAAAGGGCATGAAACCTTGGGCTACTTAGCCCTTTTCAGTTGAGGCAATTCTTGGGGTGAAGCATTGTGAACAGTTAGCCACTGACACTTGATCCTGAGCAGAGAGGGCGAATCTGGGATGCACACCATGCACTGTCTACAATTGATCACCTCCTGTGAGCTAAAGATGAATGTAGCTGCTGCTGATGCAGCAGGGAACTAAAGGAACGAAAATCCTTGGTCACTTGGAACTTCCATGCCAGTAGATTAATGAATCAATTAGCCTGTCAACCTGTCAATCTGTATGTACATTGCACCACAACATTCTCATTTTAACAGAACATCTTTTGAATAGTAAGCAATTGAAGGCCCTTGATGCTTAAGGGGCATAATAAAGAGACAAAAGCCCTGAGTCCATTGACAGAAGCTGTCATAAGCTTATCAGATAAACTCCTTGTTGCAGGGGGAGGCGAGGGGCCTCATTGCATCACATGATCTTATTACAGTAACTTGTCAAAGGGGTTGCATCAGTGATTAATGAACAGTTATCAGGTGCCTTCTATGAGCCAGGTAATACCATGAGATTTGGGAGGGAGGGTGTGAGTAAGATTAGCTTCGTGTATCCCCCACTCCCCACCCTGAGCACTCAGCCCTCACAGATCTTACCCTTTGAGGGAGGACATGGAGAGCAGAGCAGCAGCTACAATCAACTGCAATGGGAATTAGGGCACAGCATGAGCACACAGGAGGGACCTGACAGGTGTTCATGATTTGCTGGCTGAAAGAAATCTCTTGGAGAAAGAGACTTCCATGTTGAAACTTGAATGATGACTGGGCTTATCTAGGAAAGAGGGTGGGAGGTGTGTTCTAGACAGGGGTGCAGGAACACACTCTAGAGTGTTATTCAAATGGCGCTGCCATGACAGTTATTCAAAACCTAATATATCCAGGGGTGACCGTAACAAAGAGGGTAATTCAGGAAGGTAGCATGAGATGGGGCTGAAAGTGGGAGAAGGTCAGATCACAGAGGGCCTTACAAACCTGGTGGTGCTATATGAAGTTTACTAACATGTTTTCAAAAGCAGCAACATGACACTTATAGGTGGTTGTCCCACCACCTAAAACCCTGCAAACTGACAACAAGTTCATTGCCTTAATTTCAAAATGGAGACACTCACACATACAACCTATCTTTTTATTCATATTTTGTCTTTTTTTCAAATTTGCCTCTTTTCCAACACTTGATGGTCCTATGTAAGCAATTATCTGTCTGAATAGGATATACATATTTTCAGTCATCCCGAGCTTTGAAGTTCTTCTCTTTTATTTCTATAATATTCTTACGTTCTCCCTTTTTGTGATAAATTCATTTGCAAACTCATGTGCTGTGAAACACTAGTTCTAAGAGATGCTTTGGGAAAAAAGAAGGGGGAGTCTTAGGTCAAATGTGTGATCCCTGAAGAAGCACAACCCACATCAGGCTCTGGGAAGCCCTAAGGAAAGAAATCTGTTGCAATTGTTTGCCCTATTGTTTCCCAAACTTACTTTACCATGGCATTTACCCCCATAACTTTTGTGTTGTTTTTGTTGCTGGGGGTGCTTAAGTGACAGAACATCTGTCCATGTCCCTAGAACAGTGAGCATTGCTGAGAGAGGCTGCCCTGGTGCCTGTGCGTTCAACCTCTTTTCCTCTGTCCTCCTTTGCTCCATCATGTCATACATGGTTTCTGTAGTCTTGTCATCTCTTCTTAGTCTCTGCCCCTCCAACTGACACTTCCTCATGCTACAGGTGTATCTTATTCTTAAGATACAGCACATTCATAAATCATGGAGACAGAGAGTAGACTGGTGGTTACTGGAGAATAGAGGGTGAGGGAATGGGGAGATATTGCTCAGAAGGAACAAATTTCCAGCTATAAGATGCATAATTCTGGGGAGCTGGTATACAGCATGGTGATTATAGTTAACAATACTGGATTTCAGATTGTGGTAAAAAAAAGGTTAACAATTGTGAATACATGGAACAAAACGTATTCTTGTATTATTATTTATTAATTATTGTATTATTTTCCATACAAACTGTAAATTTACTTTTGCTCCTCCCTGTTCATATTTGAAAGTTGTTAAGACAGTAGATCTTAAATATTATTACTACCAGAAAAAGGGTAATTATGAGAGAAGTTGATAGCATTTTTGTTATTAACATTTCACAAGACACATGTATATCAAATCATTATGTCATACATTTTAACTTACACGTGTGATGTATCAATGATATCTCAATAATACTGGAAAAAAGATGGTTTATTCAATTACTTTCCTTGTTCAAGAGGCCCTGTGCTGCCTGACTCATCTAAATACCACACATTGGAAAATTTTATCCAAGTCATTAGGCTTCACTATCATTATTCATGTCTGTCAGTCCAATCTGTACATTGTCTCCTCTAGCATATAATTGGCTCATTTCTTCTTCTGTATATCTTGTAGCTTTCCACTCCCCTCTGACAAATGTCTTACTCCCTTAAGGTTTATTTCAAAACTCACCTTCTGTGGCATCTTCTTCAATGTATATTAGCACAACTCTACTTCACCTTTTTAATACATTAACACTTTTGTAACACTGGGGAAGAGGGTTTGGAAATATTGCAAGATATAACTGAAGAGAAATAGTGCCTGGCATGATAGTTGGTGCAGTTTTTAAACATTTTCTATGTATATGACTAATACTTAATATTATGTGTTATAGCGACAACACTATAGTAAATATAACAGAACTCATTGCCATTAATAAGCCTAATTTATGGTGTACTTAAGTTAGAAGGAAAAAAAAAGAATGATCTTGTCCCATCATCCCATTCAAGATGAGCTGACTAAAGCATAGTGACATTAAATGAATTGTCTAATGTCACAAATGAGGCCAAACTGAAACAGAAGCTCAGGCTCCTTAATTCTTAGCATAGTACACTTTTCCCTTCCCCAGGCAAGTTTCTCAACAGCTAGCTGTTCATGTCAACAAATGTCCACTCATGTCATTACATGGGAGGTACCAGGTGATATGAACTTGAGGTTTCACAATAGGAAGAGGATACACTAGGTCGTAGCATTCAGAGGGAGCTAGGAACAATGAAGATTCAAACCAAAGAACTTGTATGATTTAAGATGTTGGAGATTGTAGGGTGCAGCAGGGAAGGCATTTCATTTGGCAGAAATCAAAGGAAGAAAATGCTTGGGAATGAGAGCATGACTATAAGTTATGTCCAAGAGGAGATACATAGATAATCCAGCCAGAGATAAGAAATAGGCTAAAAAGTAGCCTGTCCTGTGTGCCTTGGGCACTTTCCAATATATCAGGAATAGATTTTTTCATTTTCCCCACCAGAATTTATGACTTGAAGCCTGACAAGAGTTCTCTAATTACGGAACTGAACATTTCTAAAGAGAGAGACAGAGTCATTTGTTCACTGCCCAACTGCTGTCGTAAAGCGGACCTGCTGCTTTTGTTTCAGTTGCGGACAGCAGAGGCTGGCTTCACCATCCCACTCCCAACGTGGCCACTGTGAACTCTTTCATTATGAATGCTCACATGACCACACTGCCGCTCTTTCGGGTACTTGGGTAAAGTGGCCTTCTTAAACGATGGTGGGGCTTCTCATAGGCTTAAAATTAGCTGGTGGTGGCGACTTTCAGGATGATGACGTGCCCACTGGTAATTAAATTCTGATGCATACTTAAGAATGGAAGTAAACCAAAGCTCTGCAGAGCTTAACAGTGCACTGGCATTACAAGCGTGACCTGTCGCTCATCTACCTGGCTGACATTTTCAGTCTCTATGGTAGTCACAAAGCCCACACAGGCATTGGTGTTGAGGGATGCTCTCAGTGATGCTGAATGTTGATAACAGGCAAGGCCTCCCATCAGCAGGGAAATCCTGAGGCTATCCAAAATCGTTTATTAACACACACACACACACACACACACACACACACACACTCATTAAAGCCAATGTGAGAAAATCATTTCCAAAGCGAGAAATGCCTATTCTGTGTCACTGTTCCCAGACAAAGCCCATTCTTATTAATACCAGATGGCAAACGTTGCAGCTGCTCTACATCTATTGGCTGTGTGTACAAAACAGGCAAGGAGGGGCAGTTGCTACATGTGCCATACGTAATCCCTGTCCAATTGGCTCAGAGAGCCGCTCTCTTTTTATGTGTTATAAATCAGATGACATGGGAAAGTCATTTTAAAAATAGTCTCTGCATGGTAATGAATAAGTTCATTTGTCTCAGGAGGCCAAGTGTTGGTTTCAATTTTAAAAAAAGGAAACAACAAGAGCCCCTTTATATGCGGTGTTATGAAAAGATGTGGCATTAGAACGTGATTGCTGAGAGATTTGGGATTCCAGAAACATCAGACATGAGTAACACATGACACGTCCATAATGAACCTCCACACTATCACTCATTTAACCAGTTTATAGTACATCAGCCTCATTATGTTGTTATTACAACAATAGGTTCTTATCTTGTGCCTCTGCACTTGGGTCCCTGTGTTGTGCTGGCTCTTAGTGAGTTCTTTTTGGACCGTAATTCAGTTTTGCCCCCCTGCTCATTTTAGAGATTGGAAAACTCCCAAATTCAGATCACCTGACTGAAGTCCCACAATCTGCCGCTGGATCTCTTCAGGACCTTGGTCTGTTGTCTAGTCCTTGGGTCTCCTCAGGCTCTTCTTCAACCTTGTCAGGCTTCCAAACTCTGTCTAAACCATTCACCTTTTTGCCCAGCCTCAGTTTCAATGGTCCAGACTGTAGGACACAAATACCTTCCTTTGTTTTCATTGTTGTTATTAAACATTTTCTTAGCTTTAGCTACCACTTTGCTACTTCTAAAGTTTATTTGTTCATTCAAAAACATTTAAGATTTTTATGTTGTGCCAGGCACTGAAGGTACCAAAAAATCTTAATAAGACATGGTTCTTTCCTTGAGCTAGCTCATAGTCTACGATATATCTTACATTTGTATAACACTGTAATGTTCACAAGTAACTTTCACATATAATTTCTTGATCATTATGTTTTATGCTATAGATTAATTGACTTTCCATATTCGATACCACAACTGTTCCAAAGGAGTCGTAAAACATACTTTCCCATGATGTAATTCAGATTCATACTGGAGAGAAACCTTATAAAAGTAATAATAAATGTGAGAAAGCCTTCAGTCAGAATTGTCATCTTTTTCAACATGCAATAATTTGTACAGGAGGGAAATGCTATAAATATTTCATTGCCTGAGCAAACTGGTTTCTTGACCTATATTAGCTGGTGAATTTTCTATTTATAGAGGAATCTATTCAGGGCCATTTAGGATCTTAATACCAGGTTCATCTCTTTTAAACTGAGAGAATGTGCAATTTATGTTTTTGAAATATGATTTAAGCAAGCAGCTTATTGCAATCAATTATTCAGCCTTGTTATTCAGTCTGATGCAATCCTGTAATATTAATGTTTTCTGTACATTTTGGTGAAAGTGGACAGATAGGAAATCTTCACTACAATCAGAGAAGGCATAGCTGTGCCAGACACAAGTATGGGAATGCCTAAAAATGTCCTGTCATCTATGTGGTCAACTGAAAAACATACTTTGGAGAATTTCAAGACAAAGGTGTCAGTGACATCCAGTGCCAAATCCAAAAGGCTGTGACGGCCATGCCACTTTCTGGAGTTACATTTTTTAACTCAAAGATTCCAGGCTCTTATTTTCTTCTGGGTAATTTGCTATAATTATAGGGTACATTGCCCTCCAGGTGCAGGTTAGCTCTATGTATGTATATGTAGCCTTGAGCTCAGCAGGTGGGTGGCAAAGAGGAAAACAGGGAAACCAAGATCAAAACATCTCTCTCTGGGCAACCTGGGGATATTCTGACCCTCAAGACAACTTTGAAGTTGATTCTTCAAAAGCTGGAAAGATATTTTTGGCTTCTGAATGGATGCATTTACATACGCACCTAGGATTGTCAATCATAATCATAAATCATCTTATTGTTCTGATATGTATGTTAAAGTTAAAAATATTGAGATTATCCAATAAATTATTTCAGAACTCTATTTTCCTTACAATTATTTTATTTTATTTTATTTTATTAAAAAAATTTTTTTTAAAGATTTTATTTTTAGAGAGAGGGGAAGAAGCCCTGGCTGGTAGCACAGTGGATAAGGCGCTGGCCTGCGAACCCAAAAGGTTGCAGGTTCAATTCCCCAGCCAGGGCACATAACCAGGTTGCAAACCAGGTCTCCAGTCAGGTCTGTGCCTGGAGGCAGGTGAAACCGCAACCAAACATTGACGTCTCTCTCCCTCTCTGCCTCTCTCCCTTCCCCTCTTTCTAAAAATAATAAAATAAAATCTTTAAAAAAAAAAAAGAGAGAGAGAGAGAGAGAGAGGGGAAGAGACAGAGGCAGAGAGGGAGAGAGACATCAATGTATGGTTGCTTTTCACCTGCCTCCAGCTATGGACCTGGATGGAGACCTGGCTTGCAACCTGGCTATGTGCCCTGGCTGGGAATCGAACAATTCAGTTTTAAAGTGCTTATGAAACAGTCCTTATCTTAACAAATACCTTAAAAGAAAGAGCATCTGCTAAAGCATAAATTTTGGTAAAACAAAATCAGGATTTCAGATATTGAATGTTGCCACTGTACCACTGGAGTTTCAAAATAAAAATGTCCTTCCTCTTCCACCCTTGCAAAGAAATGTTCCAAGCAAATGTCTACAGATGTGAAAACAGCACCAGAATGCTGTGCCTAATTACGTACAGCTGCTCTGTGTCAGAGTCTCCTTAATTGTGCACGGCATTTTCCTGGGCACTATTCTCCTTTCCCTTCTGTCTTATATTGGTCTTAGCCCATGGATGGCAAACATAAGGCCCTCGGACTGGATCCAGTCCTCCACCTTGTTTGATTCAGCCAGGCACCTTCGGCTGGCATTTTGTTTCTACCCTGCTAGCTTAACTGTTAAGGAGTGGTTACATTTCCATAGTCCTAAAATTACATTCAGCCCTTTGAAGGCAATCACAAGGCTGATGTGGCCCCCAGTGAAAATGAGTTTGATACTCTTGTAAGGGATGAGTTAAGGAAACTATCCTTAATGATAATCTACCCAACCATTGAAATTTGTATTAAAATGTTGCCTTTTAAAACCCTTACAGAGGATGTGTCATGTAGGTATGATTATTCCCATTTTAGATATGTTCCCACAGCTTGGCTATTGTAAATAGTGCTATAATGAGCATAGGAGTGTTAGCACTTTTTCATCAGCCATAACTATTAGAACTGTAATTTTTAAAAAAGAATTTCAATTCACAATAGTAACAACAACCAAAAAGTACTAAAGAATAAACTAAAGAATAAAATAAAGTGCTAAAGAATAATAGGTATACAGGAAACTTACAGAGAAAACTATAGAGGTACACTGAAGAAAGTAAAAGAGGGTTTGGATAAATGGAGAAGGCATTATGAACATAAGGACTCAATATTATAAAGATGAAAGTTCTCAAATTCATCTTCAAATACAATGCATTCCCAATCCAAATTCCCACAGCATTTCTCACAGAAGAGCATAAATATAAAATTGTCAAAATAATTTTCAAAATATGCTATTATAATAAAGTATTATGATGAAAACAATATGGTTTGGGCATTAAATAAAACCATGGAAAAGACTAGAAAGTCCAAATGGATATACATATGTATAGCTAAACATATGATTTTGGAATAAGAATGATAAAGTCTCAACTCCAGGAAGGAATGAACAGTACAGCAATAGTGTTGGGATAACTGATCATCCATTCACAAAAATACACTCTTGATGGATATGTGTATGTGTCTATGTGTCTGTGCACACTTGAACTACACACATTTACTCTGAAAATTACTCATATATGTGCACAGGGAGTCTTTTACAAGGATATTCATTTTATGATCATTTTAATGAAGAAATAGCAGTAACAATGTTCATTATTGTTAGAATCACAAAACAAACTATGGCATATTGAAATATGAAGTGCTGTGCAATATGTCAAAGAATGAATTGAACTCATATGTAAGCACATTAAAAGCTCTCAGAGTCATGTTTTTGAGAGTAAAACACAAGTTATATAAAATGTCCAATGTTATACTATTAATATTAACCAATATAAAGAGATCACTCTACACAAAGCTCTAATGATTTCCCTGATCAATATGGCTCAGTTGGTTGAACATTGTCCTGCAAAGAGAAAAATTGCTGGTTCGATTCCCCATCAGGGCACATGCCAGTTGGGGTGTGTATAAGAGGCAACCAAATGATGTTCCTCTCTCACATTGGTGTTTCTCTCCCTCCCTTTCTCTCCCTTCCCCTCTCTCTAAAACCAAATGAAAAAATAAAAACTCTACTGATTGATCATGTCTGTATAGCTATATGCATAAACTACACACACACACACACACACACATATATATATGCGCACATATAAAATAAGGGAACATCTTTTAATGTATATTACATGAATGTTTTAATATATAAATATATATTTAACAAATGTAGTATATATGTATATACAAAATTGACCATGATGTTTTCTTTCCTTTGGGTAGTAGAATGATCAGAGTTTTCAAGTCTACATGGAAGAAAATATCTTTGTGTTTTAAGCATTACACTAGTATGACATATTATGTGCTGTTAAGTCCCTATGCAGAATAATGAGAAGAGTGGATCTTACCTATCTCAGAAGAATCTCTGGAAATAAAAAGTCAAGATATTAAGGGCTAAGACTTAAATGGATTATGGAGGTGAGGCTAAACTCCATGAACATTTTCCATTACTTTCTGGTTAAATATTTTAGAAATATAAAGATGTGGGGTAACAAAAAATAAGAAAGGCTACTTATTTAATTACATTTCTGTAAGAGCCACCAATTATTTTGGTAAAACTGATCCCAATCTACTTTTCTACTATATTAAGATATTCAGAGAGGGGGCAAAGGTAGGTTTATAGCTGTATGTGAAACAGCATTTATTCTTGTATTATTATGTATTAATTATTATATTTCCTTCCATACAAATAACTATAAACCTACTTTTGCTCCCATCCTGTATATTATTCTAATGTTCAGGTAGAACACCAATTTCCATCTAAAGATGCAATCACATAAGCACCCAGAAGTATACTGTTTAGATGGGTCACAGACATTTATAGAGTGATTATACAAATTCTTTTTTGTTTTCAAAGGAAGTTTCAGTTAATGCTTTACCCAATACATATGGTCAAAACATATTTGTATACTAATAGGAATAATCTTTAGGTTAACGTACAGAGTTAAAATTCAAGGACTATTCCTTCAGCTACATATTTACTAAAGGAAAGAAGCTTGAATCCACCCCACCCCTCCGGGAGATGCATCAAAAAAATTCTACATCCTATAGCATTTTTTTACTTGTATAAAGTGGGCTGCTTCATATGGTGATAACTATGGTTGAAAACTTCTGAAATCCTATGGAATATTTATATATTGTATAGATCTATTACGTTCATCCTCTCAGTGGAGACATTTGTCAGATCTGGTTCAAGTTCCTGGAAGCTGATCTCTAAGATGATACGGAGTAAGAAAACCTGTAGTTCTATCATTCCAGATAAATAAATTCCTAGTAGTTGAAAATCACTTAATTCATGCTTTAAAATACATATCCATCTGGAACTCTTAACCACTGAGTTGAAGTATGACCAAATATTGAAATATACTTAACCTTTCTGAATAAGCACCCAGTTTTACCAACCATCTTTGGATTTTGTAGCAAGATAAAAAAATTTAAGCTCCCTGATGTTAAATGAAAAAAAATCCTGTAGCCTGCATGCTATGGGTCATCTAGTTTGCTTTCTTACAATAAAGCAGTGAATGGGTCTTTGTTTAAACAGAAGTCTCCATTCTTGCCTTCAAGATATCTGCTGTTCGGTTTATTTTCTCTTCAATCTGCCAGGTCATCAGAACTTTTTCTAACACACCTTCCCAAAATTTTACATTAAAGAGATAGGACAAATTGATTTTAACCAGATATATTTTCTGCCTCACTCATGGTACAGCTTGTTTTTTGGTAAATAGGCTTAGATTTTTTTTTTTTTTTTTTAGCATCTCTCTTCTATGGGTCACACCTGAAGTACAGCTCTTAACTCTGCTGATCGAGGCTTCTAGGAAACTTTGCTGCCTTTCTTTAAGTCCTCCAGTTCACAGCCTTTATTTTCCAATTAGAGCATTAAACAGACTGTTCTTGTAATTTCCACTTGAATGTTTAATCAGCACCTAAAATAAAAAGGTCAAAAACAGAGCTCTGCTTTCTGTCCTCCCCACCCTCACCAGGCCTGCTCCTTCAGCATCCTCCACCTTAGCAAGGTCCTGCAGTGAAGAGTTACTTAGCCTGATATCCTCAGAGTCATTCTGGATTCTTCTTTCTTTCAAACCCCATATTCAGTTATCAGGAAATCCTGTCATCACAATGTAGTACTTGTGGTCTCATCTCTTCTCTCAACTTCACTGATGGTTCGAGTCTCTGCTATCTTACCTGGGCCACTTACACTGACCACCCACTGGTCTCCCTGTTCCTACTCTTTATCTCTTGGAATGTGTTCTCCAACAACTGTTTGAGACCCTCTTTTAAAATGTTAATCTAATTTTGACATTTCCCTGCTCCAGTTTATCCAATGGCTTCCTGTTGCCCCAAGAACAAAATTCATGAGTCTTACATTGGAAACCAAGAGTTGTCTGACCTAGTTCCTGGTTTTTCTCCATCTTGATTCCTTCCTCTCTTATTTCCCCTGCCTTCTCACTCTCCTTCAGTGGCATTTTCCTGCAGATTTTTACCAAGCAGAAGGAGCATAACAAGTATGCTTCTGCCCCAGAGCCTCTGCACTCACTATCTCCTGCCTGGAATACTCTTCCCAGTTGTATGGTTCACTTTATCAAATATTACTTTCTCAGAGAGAGAAGGTCACCCTATCTAAAATGGGCCTGTCACTATTGCCTTACCTTACTCTATTATTTCTTCCCCACCCTTGGGTTGTATACTTTGTCTATTATTTCTTTCTCCTATTAGACTGGAAACTCTTTGAAAGCCGGGACTTCATCTACCTTATTCACCGTAACACCCCCAGTGCCTAGAATAGGTCTTGGACCTGGCAGCATTCAGTTAACAGCAGTTAAAATGAGTAAAATTTTTATATAAATTATACCTTAATAAAGTTATTTAAATATGAGGCCCTTGATTGAAAAATTGACAAAAAAATAAGTTAATTGAATGAATGAGTTAAAGTAACACTTAACTTGAATTGACTATACTTCTGACAATAAAATACAAACTATTGATCTATAGGAATCAGTGTGTTTCTAACTTTATGGCTGATTTCATCCAGTGAAAGGCTTCTATTATTTTTTAATGCTTGGAATTTTGAAACATCCTGATGTAATATATATTTTTAAATTACTTATATATTTGAATGTTTTCTCGGTGCCCAGAGACCATGCTAGTTTGCACATAAATTGTTCCCCGAACTCCTCTGAGGAGGTACTATTATAATTTCATGATGAGGGAAGTATAGCTTAGAGAGTTTGTCACAGCTCTTCCATGATAGTGCTTGAATTTGAATCCAGGCACGCTCCAGCACTAATCCTGAGATAAAAGGAAAGAAAAAAAAAAAAAATGTAATGAGATAGATGTCAAATTGCCACATGTTGTAAGAGCCAGAAGATCCCAGGATGTTTTTTAAACCCGTAATGTCTCCCTTGAATCCTTCTTCCTTCCTTCTATCCAGAGGGTTGGGCCATTATGCTCAGCCAAGCTCAAGATCACCCTGTTCCAATTGAATCTCCTTCACAGCTATGTGTTACATTTTATAATTCTGATAGGATTGCAGCACCTGTGTATCAAACAATTCTTGCTTGGTTTACAAGAGTATATGCTTTCATTCCAGATGCCCTCTAAATATAAAGAGGATTAGGAGCTCACCCCAAATAATCCCGTGTTGTCAACTCCTTCCCGCACTGAACCAACCATCTGCATTACTGTTGAACATATTCTAGGGCATAAATTCTTTTGGCCTATTTGGCTGCTGCTCAAATCCCTCCAGAGACTTTCTCGAAGGCAGTCATGTAAGTTGGGAAAAAGTGTTCCAATTCAATGTAATGATGTTCCTACTTGTTGCCATTAGCAAATGACATCTGTCTGTGTTCCTGTTGCTATGAGTACATCTCAACCCTGAGTTGATAGGCCCACTAGCACCTCATTGCCTTGTCCTTATACCACATGTCTTTCTCATCCCTTCTGCTCCCTTTCCTTCCTTTCCATCCTGCCTTTTTTTGGAATTTACCTTTTAGCTTTTCCTCTTTATATTCACATCTCGTATCAACCGCCTTAAGTCACTTTTAGTTACATGTTCTTAGGCATCATTGTGTTTTCTACTGAAATAAGATCATATTCAAATAGTGAATTACTCTTGATAATACTTTTCATTGTATGGTTCTCTAAGGTGTTTCACATATCTAATTTAACTGATTCTTCTGAGCAGTGTTGTGAAGTGGATATTACCGTTGCAATTGGAAAGAAAAGAAAACTGAGTCACTGAGCCTTGTCCCTTGCTCGCTACTAGCCAGAAATGGAGAAATGGGAGTAAACAAAAGCCTTTTTAGTTCTTATTTCTTTACTTCATCACAGCATGCTGCTTGTTAGCTTCTTGCATGAGAATATGGTAGGATTTGTATTGCTCATTATGGTAGCTACTAGTCACATTGTGGCTATTTAATTTAATTAAAATAAAGCAAAATTAAATATTCGGTTTCTTAGTCACATTAGCTTCAATTTAGGTGATCAGCAAACATATATGGAAAGTGGTTACCACATTGGATACTGCAGATATTGAACATGACCATGACTGCAGAATGTTCTCTTGGATAGTGCTGAGTTCTTGTTATACTGAGAGAAAAGAAGAAGGGGTGCTATACAGTCCTTCTTTCCTCATCTGCATTGGGGAAGGATGCATCCTGTGTTCCCAGGAGACATGAAACCAGCTCATCTTAGTGGACAGCTACTTCATAGTTTCCCAACCTGGCCAGATGATCAGAATGACCGATTTCTGATCCATTAATTCTTAAATGAATCCATTGTGCTTAGAGGTGGATTACTAACTCCTAGTCTGCTAGATGGGGACCCCTGTTATTGATAAAGCAAAGACTCATAAAAGGTGAAATGACCCCAGGGCATAGTAGACATTATCTATTGCAATTCTTTCTTTTTTCCTTTTCTTTTTTGTTATTGTAGACACTGTAGTCCAAGAAGACAAATGAACTCTTAGGAAGTCACCCAATTAATGGCCGAGCCCAAATTAAAATGTGACTTTCAGATTCCCTATTCAGTGCTCTCTTCTGTAAGCCATGCTTTTTAATTGAGCATTTGTAATCTGTCGAAACTATCCTAGATGTTGCTTAGGAAAGGAAGTTGGAAGGCAGTTTCTTCCTTCCCCTACTCATGCCTTTCCTCCTGCAATCATTAAAAATGAAGGAGCTGTTTCGCTAAGGCTGTGCCAAAAAAGCTCCAGCCTTCCGAGGCTCCCAAGACAGCTGGCCGACAGCATTACACAGACTGGTCTTGGCTAATGAGGCTGTGTCTCAGGCCGTACCTCATTCCGGAAAATGCGTCTGCTGAGAACACCTGCTACACTGCCCACTCGCCATCAGCCGCAGCACACAGCTCCAATCTCTTTTCCATGGGAGTTCTAAATACGTCAGCATTGGGTAGCCAGACTTCTTGCCTGCTAAGTCAGAAAGCAACAGCTGGAGGTAAAAATATAACCCTGGACACTTATCCCAACAGCATGAGACCTGGCCTGAAGGGGCCTGAGGAAGTTCTTGGGCATGTTGTAATTCACAGCTGTCGCCTCCAGTAACATTTTTCCTCCGTGAGGTTTCGGGTGCCAGTGAGTCGCGATCATTCTCAAGTGCTGCTTTCCATAGTCCTCATCTTCTGTCCACGCGCCACTGGGCGTTTGCTCCGTCTGGGATGAAATGTTTATACGTGAGTGGGTGTGAAGTTCAGTGACTGGGGCCTAACATCCCAAAGCTACTTTTTGTTACTCTGCGCAGGGAGCTGAGCTTTCTCAAGTAGAAGGCAAAACAAGAACCCAGCTCCTGGGGCGACATTCTTCTGCTTGAAAACACCAGCTTGCTAAATTTGGTTGCTGCTTCTTTTTTTAGCTGGGTAACACAAAAGTCTGAATTTCCCATGCGGGGAAACAGCATTAACCAAAGGCGATGCCTGTTTGAATTTCCCTAGTGTCCACTCTCTGTCGCCACTTCCAATTTGATTTCTTACTTATAAAGAATAATCACGGGGTAAAATGGATTATGAATTTCCTTAACACAAAGCAGAATTGAATAGTTAGTTGCAAAAATCTAACAGCTGTCCCTGTTCATTTTTATCCCACAAATCTGATGAGCAGAAACAGGAATGAATATGTTTTAAGTAAACAGCCCATTTTCGGAAGGGACCTAGAAGCAGGGAATGAAATAGAGTCTGGGTCCCACTGAGCTCCGTAATCAGCACACCCACTGCCATCTGTCAGGGCTGGTCCCCCTACCTTAGGCTCTGGCTCCTGGGGCCCAGCTGACAGACGGGCATCATTAGCTGGCTTATGCACCAGGTCACCCCACTGAGAGAGGTCACCTTGTGTCTTTGGGGTGCTTTATTCCCCCCCCGTTCCCTGTTCTGATCCTGAGAAAGGAAAATTGAATTTTAGTTTTAGGATTAAATGATGACAGTATGCAATCTGTCAGCTCCTTGCTGGCAGCCAAATGCTTTTGCTAAATTTAAAAAGAAGAGGAAAATAGGACCCAGCTCCTCTTCCTTCAGTCCTCTGGGATCAGAAGCAGGGAAACCCTGCCTGGGCACATCCCATTTGAATGCAAACACCTCAGAGGTGCTCCCTGCCTTCACAGAGCTGTGTGTATTAATGAGTAGGCATGGCGACTTTGTGTATTCTGGCTAAAATGCGGTGAAAATGAAAGACACTGGCATGCCTGGAGAAGCAAAGAGAAGGAATCTGGTGGCAGGATCCATGCGGGAAGCCACTTAGGGGCACAGAGAGCAAGTGGAAACTACAAACAGACACTCTGCCCTCCAAGCCCTAGGAATTTTTTAATCAGTCATCTGTTTTAACATCCCATTCAGTTGCACAGACTTCCTTTCACATTTTTCTCACAGAATTCTCCCCCCTTAGCCTATCCAGTACGGTGAGCCCTGCACGTTTTCCACTTTCTGCAGACAGCTGTCCATCCCTAATCTCCTACCCTGGCATCCTGACCCTCTCGCTTTCTCATGAGTGGTAGTGACTTCGTTCTGAACCTCACTTTACACAACTTCTAGCAAGACGTTTTCATTAGTCAAATCTTAATATAGTCAATATTCCCTTCTGACATGATTCGATACTTTTACTCAACCAATGCATGTTTCAGCAGGAATATAATTATAATTCAGCTGCATTTTAATTTGGAGGAAGAAGGATGGTTGTTCGATCCCAAACATACACAGTGATAAGTTGTCTAGATTTCACTTATGTAAACTAAAGAATCAGTACAAATGTTGCCCTTTCATCAGGAAATTACTCTCAACTGTACACAGTGGTTTGCCTGCAAAATGGGTGGGTTTAGTTCAAGGATCTTAAAGTGTTTTGAAACCATGCTTATATTTTAGGAATATCACATAATAAAATGAGAACTCGGCTTTCTCTGTTTATTTCTCAAATAGGTGCTCAGCCAGCCACACTGGAGGACATCATACAACAGTGCAGGCTGAGGCCGCTGGGTCTTTAGAATCTCAGCTTTTGCATCCTTGTACAAGTTCTGGTTCAACTTCCTCTCCACTGTCCACCCATGGGTATTTCAGATTTTAGCAGTGTTTTCAGACTTTCCACCCTGCCCCTCTCCCATCTCCACTGACTGTACTGTTTCATCCTCCTCTCAAACTTTATTGAGAAATAGAGGGTTTTAGGCATTTGTTCCCTATAAAGCCCTGCTCTGACACAGGTGCCTGAACACTTGTTTCCACCCCCTTCCCAGCCGTCAATAAAAGAGTGACCTTCCTCCACACTTGTCACATCCCAGCTTGCTTCTTCCGGGCCTGGCTGGCATTTATTAGCTGACCTCCATGTAGCCATACTTCTGCTGGCTCCCTCTTCTCAGTCTATAAATGCGTTCTCCTCTTTCCTGTCTTAAATTTCCATCCCCCACCTGTGCCCAAGCTAATGATTCCTTCCCTTTAATGAAAAATAATGAAGGCTTACACTTGCTGTTTAGACTTCCTCAACTCCCATGCACTTTGCAAACTCTCCAACTGCGCATGCTACCTTCTTGAGACCCTCTGGCAAATGTCATCATTTTCCTTGAAACTTCCAAATGGAAAGGATTGGGAGTGGGAAGTAGAGGGTCACCTTTTTCTTCAATCTTGTGCAGCTCTTGAAACTGCATCCCACCGAGACCAGTGTAGGGACAGCTCCCTCTCCAAACCCATGTGTTAAATGCACAAAGGCAAGTCTGAGTTCAGATACCACCTCAGACTTTTCTGGCTCTACAGCTTGAGGAAAGTTGCCTATTATTATTTTAGCTACAAATTGTTAATGAAGCATGCCATTGAAGTTACAAGTAGCCAACAGAATGGGGATTAACAATGAGTCATGCAGGGGCAGGACTAGTTCTTTATATGCACTATCTTGTTTAATTCTGACAGCAACTCTGTAAGCATTGCTGTAAGAATTCATCATCATCATCATCATCATCATCATTATCATCATCTTATAAATGAGAAAATGAAAGCAGAGAGAGGTTAAGCAGTTTGCCCCGTTAGTTACATAGCTGGTGAGTGGTGGAAGTAGCATCTTTTAGCACAACGCTGTACTTTCTGTCTAAGTTCCTATTTATTCAGAGAGTATATAAGATAAAGTACAAGCTCCTGTACCAGATAGGCCTTTCCTTGTGAATGTCCCAACACGCAAACATGTTGTATGTCCCAAACCATAAGTATTTTACTTTTGCCCACTCTTCCCTGTCTTGATTAATGGACCAGATCCTTCTTTCCAGAAACCTAAGAATCCGTCTAGATTCCTTTCCCAGATCCCTCTCCTTCTCCTCTGGGTTCTATTACCCTGCAGTCTACCTCGCTCACGTTTCCTACGTCAGACCCGTTTTCCGCCCCACTTGCACGGCCCTGCTTACGCTCAGGTCCTGTTGCCTCCCTCTGCCAGCCTACTGGTTTTTCCTTAGCGTTGCTCTCACCTTGAGTCCAGTTTTGCTTTAACCGATGTTTTCCACGCTTCTAGAGGAGTTTTCTAAAACACAAATAGAATCATGTCCTTATTAATTCTCTTCAAACACACACAGAGGTAAAGCCACCTGCCCTAACTCTAAAACGTAGGAGTCAGAACTTGACCTCAAATCCACGAAGTCTTAGTCAAAAACCTGGGCTCTTAGCCACCAGTCAGCGTGCCTCCCCGAAGATGAAAGGACACTACTCTCCCTGGCCGCGGTGTGGTCCAGGGACTTCTCAGAGCTTCCCCAGGTGATGCTTTATCTGAACCTTAATTTGGTTCACTGTCACTTAGAATGGGACAACCAAAATAACATGACAAATTCACCAATTGTGATGGTGCTCTTTCTTGTCCAAGGCTCTACACACCCCGGGTCACTCCTGCCAGAATTGGCGCTGACCTCCTACAATCATTAGTTTGTCAAATCCAACCATCTCCATGCCTGTTTTGAAGGAAAAGCAACGGTGACAGTATAAACTCTCTAATGAGATCAATATCTGACTCCATTTTTCTCTATTAAGGGTATCACAGTTCATTTAAAAAATTTTAAAGTGCCTGTGTCAATTCATTGAATAGTTTTAAGATTGGACTAAAGCTGCCATTCAAAGGGGCTTTTGTGAAATGCTTGCCCCTGTTACATTTTGTATGTTCATGAGTTTTCATTTGTACTCTTTGATAACACTGTATAAGATAGGGATTTTTATCCTTCTTTTCTAAGGGTATATACTGAGACTCAAAATATTTAACCTGGTCTCAAGTCACCTTGCTGGATGGCAGTAGAAGCAAGATTCTTATATTAAGTCCCAAGCTGTTCCCACTGACTAGCCTCTCAGGAATCTGAAAATATATCTTTTTTAATAAACTTTTTATTTTGGAGTAATTTTAAATTTATAGAAAAGTTGCAATGATAGTACAGAGAGCTCCTATATACTCTTCACTCATTCTTTCCAATGCTGAAATCTTACCTTACAATAATGCAATGATCAAAACTAAGAAGTTAACATTTGTACATTATTATTAGTCCTTATTCAAATTGCACCTATTTTTTATTAATGAACAGAGTCTGTTCCAGGACCCTGTCCAGGACATATTACATTCAATCATCATGTTTCTTTTGTCTCCAGCAATCTGTGATACTTTTTCAGGGTTTTGAATTGAGTGTTTTGATAGTCTTCAAGAGTATGGGTCAGGCATTTTGTAGATGTTGAAAATAATTTATTTTTTATACTCATAAATGCCACTTTTTTTTTTGCACTTAGCCCTTTAATCTATATCTATGTAACTTTCGTAGACTTAGTTCAAAAGGCAGATTTCTTGTGGGTTTGCCTGAAAATGATTTCACATTTCTTCTTGACATTATTAGGGACTCAGAACTTTTTCCAGCACTATTTTTACCTTGCAAATAGATGTAATGCTTATTCTTATATTCCCAGATAATTGGATCCTTGAAGTCTAAAATAGTAACTGAGATGAAATTATTACCGAAAACATGATAGACATGCAAAATTAAGTTTGTAGCTATACCACAAATAAGGTTAAATAAATGTTAGATGTAATAGGCCACATTGACTTTCTCCATAGTTGATAATTCTTCATTGCCAATTACTTTGAACTTTAGGAATAAGTAAGGCTAGATTCTGGTGTTTCACCTCATATAGTAACAGCATATAAAATAAAAGGATAAAAATGAAAACTTCCACCCAGTACCTGGCACACAGTAGGTATTTGGTCACTGTGAATTTGTTTTCCAGAGAATGCTTACCTAGAGCTTACTGTGTGCCTGGTATTCCTTTATACACTTTAACTAATTAAATCCTTACTGGCACCCGTTTATTTTATCTTATTTTATTTTATTTTAAAGATTTTATTATTTCTAGAGAGAAGGGCAGGGAGGGAGGGAGGAAGAAAGAGAGATCAATGAATGGTTGCTTTTCACCTGCCTCCAGCTACGGACCTGGGTGGCGACCTGGCTTGCAACCCGATTATGTGCGCTGACTGGGAATCAAGCCAGTGACCTTTGTGTTTGCAGGCTGGCACCTATCCACTGAGCCACCAGCCAGGGCCACTGGCACCCATTTTAAAGTGGAGAGAGGTAAAGTGAGTCTCTCAAGGATATACAAAGAGTAGGTGGCATTGCTGGGATTGAACTCAGGCAGCAGGGCAACTGTATCCACTCTTTTGATTGCTGTACTTGACTGCTTCTTTGTTTTCTAGGCAGACCAATCAAATAATTTAGCTGTGCTTATAAGTGGATTTCCAAGATGACTGAATTTGAAATATTGAGTAATTTAACCTTTTCTATTGGAACTATTTCTAAAATGTATCACTTGTCATATTTCCTGGTATCAGAGGCTTATTAATGTAAACACAAAATTGTGTGTTTTGCTTAAGTATTTTTATTTTGCCCTACACAAAATGGTCTCATACTGATAAAGTGTTGATGAGTTATTTTTCCTGTCATTTTGATTTACCTGTCACTGCTTGTAGCTTTCAGCTGTCTGGCAACTGACAACTCTAACAACATCAATTTTCTCTCCTTGCAATCACCTGCTTCCAGTTTGGATTGCATCTAAAATAAATAAATAGATACTAAGGGGTGTCCTAAGACCTTCTCTGGGGAGTTAAGAGCATAGGAGAGCATGTAACTTGTGACATGCATCTTGGTTGTTCACATATCACTTAGACAGGGCTTCTTTTCACATTTCCTTGGCTCTCCACCATTGAGATCACTTCTGGAGAAGTAAACTAATATATCACACATCTTGAACTTAATGTCTTAATAAAATAGAATAATTAGGTTACTTTATATCCTCAACCAAATTACTAAATGCTATGACATTTGTAGCAAAAATGAATAAATTAGGGCTCATCTGTTAAATAATAACGCAAACATGATTGATTACCTTCTTTAAAGCTCTAGTGCCATCATCATCAGAATTGAGCTCCACTGTTTTTTCTGTAGCTTAGTGGAGCAGTTCAACTTGCTCAGGGTGGATGACATTCTTAGCACAGGTGGCATTTGAGGGTACAGGGTAGGGTGTGGATTATTTCTTAGCAAGTATTTGGTGCCCTGAGTGACACATAGAGGTGGTATTCTCTGGTGGATGCCATTTCCCACCCTCCGACCTATAGCCTTGAGTAAAACCAGGAATTTTTTTTTCTTGTGGTCTTTCTCAACATTGCAATTGTTCCATGCCTATTCAGATGAATGGAGTTTTGTTCCTGATTCATTCTAGGGGAAACAAAGGAGACCTCCATCTGGGCAGGGCGGGGTCAGATTGATGAGGAAGCACTTTTAGCTGCACTTTTAGCTTCAGACCCACCCACATTTGGGGGAAAGGGGTTGGATTCAAACCAAGGTGTTTGCTTTTAACTCTCAAATCTTCCCTGTACTGATTAATTCTGTGACATCCCGAAGAATCCACATGGGGGCCAGGAGGAGGGGGTCCAACCAGGTGCCACTAGGGGAATTCCATAGAGACAAGTTGTTTTTATAACATAAACTTTTTTCCCACATGGGCACTAAACAAACTTGAAACAGGTTGCTCCTAGTTCAGACTGGCAGACTGTTTGGTGATGGAGAGATACTTGATCCTTACGTTATAAATTTAACACTCAGCACTCATTTTTTATCAATTCCATGCCTGATGACTATTTTATCCTTCTATAACTAAAACTGAATAGCTCCCAAGTAGTCTTAGTTTTTCAATAACAAATACTCCTATTAATTATGTGGTTAGTGAACTTTTAGTGTGGGAGTTCATCAGAGTTTATCAATTAACAAATATTATGTAGGATTAACAATAGAATGCCCATTTCAATTAATTAAAATTATATACTTCCTATACTTTAACAATGCTTAAAATTTTCCCAGATTTGATAAACATGTGATCAGATTCATGTTCTAACCAAATGTAATGAATTTATTTCCAATTCCACTACCATTATTTTGTGTATCACAAGATCAAAGATGCATTCAATTTTGACACTCAGTTATAGTCAAGGCAGTTCTTGATGAATTCATTATTAATACACAAGATGAATCAAGTTACCAGGAAACTTTCCAGCCTTACTTTTTAATGCAAAAACAAATGTAATTGGGCTCTCCAGAAATGGCATTGTGGTCCAACCTATTACCCACCAACTGTCTCTGGTTCTGTGTGTGATAGAACACAGCCATGAAATCCCGAGGTAGTTATCCAAATGCCAGTAATCTCTAAAAATAGCAGTGACCATATATTAATAACCAATTAAAACATTAGTCTGTGCTCACTGTTTGCTTATAACTTACTCCTTAGTCAGCTGGAGAACTGGGCTGTATTTGAATAACAAGGGAATGGAAAGGTCCTGCTGGGGTGTTGGGGTTTTTTTTGTTTGTTTGGTTGGTTTGGTTTTCTTGTTTTTGTCCAGCAGCTGACTCTGGATGACAAAATAAGTTTTTCTCACAAGGTCCCAGATTAGATAGCTGTCCCCTTTTCAGGGTATAATCTAAATAAGGAGTGTTGCTGCCTGTTACTTATATGATAACTTTCTAAGAGCATTTGGCTTAAAAATCCCATTATCTTGTTAATAAATGAACACATACTTATTGAAAACATTGCCCTTTTTTTTTTTACAACTTTTTTTTTTTTTACTTTCTCTCCCCATTTTTGAGAAATTTTCTTCTCTTATTATCTCACTAACACATTTACTTCTCCTTACCTTTCTTCAGGTTCCAAGGCGGACTCACCTCATTGTCAAGTATTTTACTCTGCCTGGTCTGTATCAACGGGTTATATAACCTAAGGATTTTTTTTCCAGGGTAACCAGCACCATGTCTGGTTTGACCGCGCCCATTTGATGGAAGGGTAGAAACTATTTTAGTCAACAGATTACAGTGAAGTCCTAGCAGGAGATAAGAACAGAGCTAGAATTCTCTCTTCATTTCCAGCTCTTATGGGCTACGTTGAATCTTGGTCTTTCCTGAAAGAACGGCTAAAGAGGTGAAAGAAGGATGAAAGGAAGAAAGAAATGGGAGAAAAAGAGATTAGTCATTGCTATCATATTATTAAGGGCCTGCTTGAAATCAGGATCGTCAGACACATTAAGCTCATTTAATTCTACCGCAACCTTGCAATGGATGATCATCTCTATTTTAAAGATGGATCTCACGAGACTCAAGAGTCTAAGCAACTTATACTGAGACACCGAGCTCCAAGGTCACAGAGTCAGAATTTGACACCAGGTTTGTGTGACTCAACACTCCGCTGCTTCCCAGCATTCCATGCTGCCTCCACAGAGGTGAGAGTGAGGGCGAATTAGGTCCTGGAGTGCCCTCCCCCTGCTTTCCTCTCCAACAGAGTCTCAAAGAGGGAGATGCAATCAACAATTCTGTGTCCCAGGATGGAAACTAGGAGACAGGAAGGAGATCAGTGGAAACACTGGGTCCCCAGAAGCCATTTTCCTCAGAGAAGGCAAAGCGCTTCCAATCAGGGCACATGTCTGCACTAGTGTGCCCAACTCAATTGTAAAGATGTGAAGACTCTCGGTTGTAAGGGGGACTTTGTTGCTCACTGCCAGTCAGACATTTTTTAACAAGCATTTTGGGGCAAAGGCATGGTTAACAAATCAGAACTGATCCAGCCACAATCTTTAAGTGTGTATATGAGATGACTGATAATGGTAACCATTATAATAAAAATAAAAACAGTTACCATTCATTGAGTACAAATTATGATCCAGGAACTTATATATCATTTCTAATTACTGTTAACAGCACTATGAGGTAGCTACTGTAGCTCCACTTTACAGATGAGAAAAATGAAGCTCAGAGGATTAAGAAAGAGCTCAAATAGCTTGTAAGCAGCTGAGAAGTGACTAGAAGCCAGGTCTGCGAGCACCCAGATTACAGACTGCCCACTGCATCACAGCTGCTCCTTCCCTGTGCCTGCAGGTTGGGAGGAAGCCTGACAAATTTGCCTTGAGCATCCATGCCTGGGAGCAATCAAATCCCTACCCGTGATTAAACTGAATAATTGAAAATTCTCTTACACTGGGTTTGATGGCAAACAATCTTGCCCTCACCATTGAATATTCATAAGCTTTCAGTGCTCACCATTACCCAGAATTAGATGTGCAAATGCATTTGCTGGAGATGTAAAGACCTCCATAAATTGACCTCCACCCACTTTTCTGTCTTCTCTCTGACCACGTTTTTACTAACTCTCTGCTGCAACAGAACAACCTCATTTTAGGAAACACTAAATGCTTGCCCACTGCCCAAATGTTGCCCTTTTCTAACCACTCTTAAAGCTGTTGCTTACCTTCCTGGTGAACCTTGCTCAAATTTCACTTCCTGAGTCATCTGGAAAATTCGTACTGAAGTACTTACTTTCACCTTCCACTTTAATAGTAATTATTTTCAGGATAGCTCATTTGCTAATTAATGTCTGTGACCTACAGGCATGTCTACTTCAGGGCCTCACCACATTATTTCAAATTTTTAAATTTGATTCCGATTTGACTGGAATCTTCTCCTCTACCCCCTTCAAATCACCTGTGCTACACAAAACATACTGCCCGACAGGTAGCAGGCACTGAAGATCTTGGGTATGGGCTCTTTATAGCACTAAGGTATGTTTCTGTGCTAATGTCAACCTATTAGCAGAGATAATCCAAGCTGACTGTTTGACCTGGATGAAAGTGACAGTTATGTCATTGATTTGGTGCTAATTTTCATTTAACCTGAAAGGTAGAGAACGGAAAGAGAAAAGAAAAAGAGACAGGATACAATCAACAATAAAAATAAAATTTGACTTGGAAACTAGAGGTCCTTTCATGTGTTTCATTTATTTACATCATGTCATCTTCACAGCTGTCTAAAGATACATATCCTTGTGTATGCAACTAAAATGATGAGGGGTGGGGTGGGGGAATCCAACATTGTGTTAAAAAGCATTCCTTAAAATAGTAGTTCTCATTCTGACTCCTTAAAAAAAGCCTTACCTTCAGGAGCAGACAGGCAACATGGCACCACACAGTGTCTGTGGCCATAAACAAACTGGACTTCCTTTAAGGTTGATTTGTTTGTTCACCTGCACATGAGTCAGCAGTGGAAAAAGTGGTTCCAATGCTGGAGGGTGGTCAACTTATTTGCCTTGATTCTGACTCCAAATTTTCTTTCATCATAGATAAATAATTGAGGTGAGAAGAGCAGCAAACCCATCAAAATAAGTGGTGAAATGAAATAGTCCTTCCCAAAGATTATTTGTATATATTATATTTCTTTCAGCCCCCCACCCCACCCCCCACTAGAAAATGAGAGAATCAGAGCCTTCATGGACGAGAATGCTAATTATAATTATTAAGGAACAATCTTTTTATGACAAGGTCCAAGGCTGTCATATTAAAACTAAAGGTCCATGCTTCATTTTAGTTCAAATTACTTTTCTGTTCTCTTTGACAAATGTCTTGATTTTCACCTCATAGTTGCTCTTGGATGGGCATGTAATTATCTGGTCTTGTTTACAGCAACAAAGGTCAAGTTCTTCAGCAGATATTAATAACCACTGTGCTAAGAGCACTCTTCCAGCTCACCCTACATGCTGAGCTTTGCCCTGGTTTCAACCTTGTGAAATTCTCATGGTGTCTGTTTTGAACTCTAGCAACTTTTTATGCATATCCATAGTGATAACCACTCTCAGCCAAATTCCCTCTTATTAAACCCAATCATTATGCATCAAGAAGACATCACCTTATTCTATTGGGGTTAACAGAGTTTGTTGGAGTAATACAGAAAAATATATCCGATTTTTTTTTTTAACCTCCCCAGGTTTGAGAACCTGAAAGAGCATGACAAGGAAGTCACAGTGATTCAAGAAAAATGTCACAGTGGCATTGTCATTTCTGAGGCCAGGTTTAAGCTAACAAAGTAAAAATTCTAAAAAGAAAGTACAGTACAATGCCAAAATATTTTTGCCTCAACTGTTGGGCTATTTTAGATCTAAAGTATTCAATTTTATGTCTACTTCTTTATTTAAAAACCTATAATAATTTCTAGCATGTCATATTCTAGATGCTGTTCAAAGTATTAATTATTTAATATTGGTAACAATCCTAGGATGTAGCTACTACTAATATTCCCACTCAACAGACAGAGAAACTAGGACACAGAAAGTTGAGTCACTGCCCTAAGTCATACAGTTAATAAATGATGGAAATAGATTTGAACCCAGACAATTTGGGTCTAAATGCTAAGGGCTTAATCACTACTTGCTTCTGCCTTTCCAACCTGGTCATGATTGCCAGGGTCTAAGCCAGAGGATTTAGCAAGGAGAAAATATTGGCCAAGTTTTACTTCCTTTGGTTTTGGCATCCCTTTGAGGAGCACAGTTTCCAACTGGTCCAATGTTAGGGGCAAAGATCTTCACTGTGTCAAGCCTGAGAGGTCCCATCTTTCTGTCCTATGATCTTTCTCTGCTCCTATCTTTACTATGTTGTTCTCATCCCACCTTTGAACGGGACAGTTAATTCTTCAAGAAATGAGAAATGAGAGCCCTATTAATATATATGCTCACAATGATTCTGTGAAGTAGGTTTTATTATAGTTATTCCTCTTAAATGAACAACTCAGAAAAGTTAGTTAAGTTTCCTAAGGCCTCGTAGTTAAGAAGACACAGGTGAAGGGTTAAAACTCACTCCATGTGATCACTCTTTGGCCTTATAGCCCGGTGTTTAAAATGTTTTAGTATTACATGAAATAGTAGCAGCAACAACAAACATTAAAAGAAGGAAGGAGAATGAGATGAGGAAAGAATGCAGAAGGAAGGGAGGGAAATTTCTATGTTCTAAAAAGTTGGGAAAGCCTTGATTAATCAAAATTATGTAGGCTCCTTAACTGTAGCATTTCTCTGAATCTTTAAAATATTAATGTGCATTAAAAGAATATAGTAAAATGACTTATTTCAAGCTCTTTTTTTGTTTTGTTTTGTTTTAGCAAGACATGTAATGTGAACAATGTTTCATGAAGTACATTTTGAGGAATGCTACTCTAGAGATTTGAAGAACTTCTAGACAAAATACGGGGTCCAGTAAATTCCTTGTTGTTATTCTCTTCAGGGCAAAGGCTGAGTCTTACGGAATGGAAATCCACCCTATCTGATTTGCATTATCAGGAGTGAGTCAGAATCATAAACAGTGGTTAGGGCAAAGGTAGCCTAAAGCAAAAGACTAGTTTGAGATAAATGTAAAAAACTCTATTCAATCTGTTTCTAACCTTACTCGCTTAACATTGCTGCCTTTCAGGGTGTTGACTAGGACCTGTGATCTCTCTCTGCCCTTATGCTTACTATATTGCCTCTAGCCTGAGTAAGCATGCATGTGTTTAGTTGTTTAATTTGAGCTGGATATTTCTTAATCTTTAAAAATAAACAATCCAGCAGAATATGAAGCTGCAGCAATTGACAACTTACTGAGGATCTATGATGACCAAAGAAGGATAACATATGAAAATGCTTATTATTATTACCATAAAAATGCTAATGTGAATTCATTTTGTTTCAAACTTGTAGAAATTTCTACCAGCTGTAAATGAGAAATTGGATTTAAAAATTGCCCAATTCCTTGACAACTCCCTGGCCTTTAAGCCCTATGGGGACTCTCAATAGCAACATGCAAAAGCTTTGAGATATAAAAATGGCTTCTCCCCACCAGTTTAAAACCTGAGTCAGTCTATTCCCATACATAGCCCATGGCTAGCCTTTTCTTCCCTTCATTCACTCTTTTATTCTTCTTCCTCGCACATCTGGCTTTTCCACCTGGATTACAAGCTCCTTTAAGCCCAAAGACCACTAGCTGTTTCACCTTTGTGCCCCTCTGTTCTTGATCTATTACTATGTAACAATTTTATCCCCACACTTAGTGACTTAAGACAACAACCATTTCATTAAGCTTTATGGTCTCTGTGAGTAAGGAATTTTGGGAGGGCTTGGTGGGCAGTTTTGACGTGGAGCTGAGCATGGAGCTTCAATCATGTGGTGGCAGGAACTGGGACAATGGGAGTGGGGACTGGAGCATCAGGGGCCTGGCCGGGCATCTGTCAATCTTCAGTGTAGTCTCAGGGATTCTCCTTGTGGTCTTTCTAAAGGCAATCAGGATTTCCTCCTTGCGGGCAGTCTCAAGGCAGTAAAACTACTTACATGACAGATGAAAGTTTTAAGAGAGAGTTCCAGTGAGCAAGGTGGAAGCTGTCTTGTCTGTTATGACCTTGCCTTGGAAGTTTGTGTCATTTTCACCATTTTCTGTTGGTCACAAGAGTCACAAGAGCCCACCCAAGGAGGCAGGAATATAGGCCACACTTTCCAACAGGAGTGTTAGAGATGGAACTCAATTTTGTAGTTGGCTCGGAAAATACAATCTTCCATACCATTACAATTTGTGATGTGGTGCTTTGCAAAGGGTAGGTGCTCAGTAGAGGTTTGTGAAATTAATAAAAATAAAAGGAATCTTTCTAAAAATGTGGTTTAAGTAAAAAAAAAAAAAAAAAAAAGCCTTAAAAATTTTAATTTTAAGAGTATGTCACTACATACCCTGCCCACACTATGAAACAAATACTACAATTTCAAAAGCAGTAAGAGAAAGACATACTATCTTTGATCTGCCCTGTTAATAACTGTCTCTGCAGGCTGGCTCTCGGGGGTATTGTTGTGGGGGTGTTGTGTCCTTTTCTGCTTGGTCTGTGTGCAGTGGCTGTTGAGAATGAGTTGACCTCTATCCTTCAGGTTGCTGCATGTTCCCAAACATTTTCCGAAGTTCCACAGAGTGTGCTAATAAAGAATTCATATGTGTTCATTTTAGCTGTCATCAGCTCTGGAAATAAAGAGAGTCAAGTACATCTGCAGAGATGGAGAGGTGATCTATTACCTCAATGTATTCCCACTTGGGGATAGAGATAGGCTACAGTGGCACAATATTTGTCTAACTAATTGCAAGATAGCACCATAGAGATTTTAAATAGACAAAAAAATCCCTCTATTCAAAACAGAACAGAGCCACAGGATTTCTGCGCTAGAAGGGATCTTGGAGATTTTCAGTGAAAAATCTTAATTGAGGAGGAGGAGATCAAGTTATTTGATATGATGGTTTACAAAGCAGGTTGGTGCTTCTCCGCCTAATATTGTCTATCAGTTCTCCCAATAATAAGCAAAACAACAAGGCTAAAAAGAATCTGAAAAAAAATTAAGAAGAAAATTAGAAATTTTAAAACCATGTCATTCTAGACGCCAATGGTATTCTATGCCAGTAACTCTCTGTGTTCTGGTTTCTCTGTCTGTTGATTGGGGACATTAGTAGTACCTACATCCTAGGATTGTTACCAATATTAAAGTAGTCTGTAGAAATACATGTTGCACAAGAAATGGATCTATGAGCTATGCTGAATTAAAATATATATATATTTTTTAAATTTTATTGTTGTTGTATTACATCCATCCCTTTTTGCTCCCCTCTGTCCCCCTCCCCACCCACCCATTGAATTAAAAAATATATTAACAGGTATTTTTACTTCTCAGTGTTTTTTTTTTTTTTTTTAAGATTTTATTTATTACTTTTAGAGAGAAGGGCAAGGAGAGAGGAAGAAACCGTACAATCAATGTATGGTTGTCTTTCACCTGCCTCCAGCTGGGGACCTAGCTAGAAACCTGGCTTGCAACCTGGTTATGTGCCATGACTGGGAGTCAAACCTGGGTTTGCAGGCTGGTGCCAATCCACTGAGCCACACCAGCCAGGATCAGTGCTTTTTTTACTGTGAATATTTAGAGAATAGTCAAGGAGATATCTCTGAACTGCAACCTTTTGTTCAGAAGAATTTCTCAGATCTGCTATATTATAGAAAAAAAACTTGAGAAACTGAAATCTCTTTCCCATAAGGCCAAAACATATTAAGATTTTAGTTTTCAAGGATGCCATCACTAAAATATGGGATAAGAGCTGTGTGAGAGATTTCCATTGTTCAGAAAAATACTCAAGCAATCCTTGGTCAACATTCCTTTCAAATGATATTTATTTTGCCCATTGTTTTCCTTATGAATATAATGAATAAGTTAGTCAGCTAAATCTGTAAAAGGATGTCATGTATCATGAACTAGATGACTTATTTACTAAACTACATATATTCTGGAGCTTAGTGTTGTAGTCATTGTGTTACAAGAGGCTAGCAGCAGAGGAGACATGTCTCAACTGCTAACCCTGCAGCTGTGGGCCTGGTCTAATAATATTGTGAGGTGTTTCAAGTTCACATGGACCACTACATTAACACAGGAGGCAAAGGGCCTTGGAACTCTATGTCCACTATCTGGGAAGGAAAGCCTTTGAAATTGTGTTTACATCCCAAGGTCCAAAGACCAGAAAGGGCCCATAGGGCCTAAAGAAAGAAGCCTAATAACATTTTCCCATGCCCCAGTCCTGGAAAGCTGGCCCCAGTCCTGGAAAGCTGGCACAACCTTTACCTGTCAATCAGTATGTAACTTCTTCACCCCCATCCCTCCAACTATATAAATCCTCAGAACAAAGGACTTGCTCTCTTGGCACCCTTGGCCCTTTGGCCACTGGGCCTCCGGCCTCCAGGCTTCTGGCCATACTAGGCTTGCTACTCCTGGACTTTGGCCACCTTTGTTTTTGCTCTCCCTTTCGTTAATAAATTTTTTGAGTATGCTAATAGGCTCGCTGATCTGTAATTCTTTTTCTTTTTTAATAGATGCAAATCATTTTTATTTATTTTTTAAATTTAATTTTATTGTTGTTGTATTACATCCATCCCCTTTTGAATCAGGGTTTCTCCAATAACAATTGGAGATTTATAAACCCTTTAGAGAAAGTATGACCATGGACTTGAAATTCCTTCTGTGCTTTCTGAGTTGTAGAACATATTACCTCTATTCGAGTAAAATCTGGACTCTTAGCATGAGAAGATTTAGCGTTCAAAGGTGACCATAACGATCAACTGCCTATAGAAATTTACCATTTTTCTGTAACACAAATTTCAACCTTCTGTCCTATGATGCAGTTGGTATGAGCAGATGACTTAACAAGTGGGTGAGCCTTGTGTACCACTAGGCACCTGCAACTCAATAGAGACTTTGTATTATTTTTGATTTTACATATAGTTTATTTTGTATTTTATAGATAGGTAAATTAGCTATGATTACATTCAGTTGTGAGTAGCAGAAACCTTCTATAATCATGGATTAGTTAAGCAAAATTATTATTTTGCTCACAAAACAGAAAGTCTAGAGATCGTAACCCAGTGCCAGTGTAGTAGCATAAAGATTCCATGAAAAGATGTGATTTCTTCTCTTGTCCAGCCAGATTCTAACTTTGGCAAGTAGATTTTTCTTATGGCCACAAGATGACTGCTGTGTCTGCAGACATTGTAACTGCCTTCCAGGCAAGCAAAAAGGGAAAGAGCAAAGGCTGAAATCAAAGACATGTGCCATTTATTCCTTTTTCTTTTTATCAGAAACATACATATTTTTTTGCCCTACCATAGATTTCACCTTTCATCTTATTGGTGAGTTCTTTGTCAGATAGCAACCACTGTCTAGAAAGTAACCTAAAAGAAGATGAAGAAAAAGAAGAAGAAAAAATACAATCAAGATTTTTTCCTTTTCTTTTGTTGTTATTGTTGTTTTAAGCTAGGGATATTGCTGACAGCAAAAATAATGGTATGTGATAAAGAGTCCCATTCTGGTCTGAAGGAAGACTGTGCTTGTTCAGGTCTTTCTTCAACAGTCACGCCAACTCTCAGGTGTTCTTTATACCCGTAAGACACCTGAGAGTTTGACAAGTGTCTCTACCAGCATCCTTTTTCCTGGCCCTTATTGAAACAGAACTCACAGGCTTTTCAGTTATAAGGGGCTTGTCTGCCCATAGCCAGAGGAAAAACTCTTAATAGCAGAATTGGTAAAAAGAAAAACAGTTTGTTTATTTAAAGGTTAAACTCTGCCTTTAAGTCCCACTCCCTTTAAAACAAGGCATATAGCCCTGCCAAATCAGGCCAGTTTTAGAACAGAGAAGTCGGAGATACCATCTTTTTCTAGGAAAAGAGAAGTCCACAGTTCTGTGTTTCCCAGTCACAGTTCAGCGTTCCCAGCAGCTTCCATCTGAACTCAACTTGGGGGAGGGTCTTGTACACTTTTCCTAACTCTGAATTCAGAATTTCTTTCAAACCGTGTGGCTCCCTAGCCATGTGCTCTCCCCAACTCTTAAATCTCATGTACTTCCCTAACTCTGAGCAAACTGCATGGCCCTAACTTATTGGCTGCTGCCTTATTTATTTAGTTAGTTATTATTGATCATGCTGCTACATTTGTTCTGTTCCCTTTGCTCCCCACCACCCAGCACATCCCTTCCTCCAGCAATCACACCTCCCTTAGTTCATGTCCATGGGTTATACATGTAAGTTCTTTGGCTTTACCTTTTCCTGTACTGTTCGTAACCTCTCCCTGTCTATTTTGCACCCACCAACTATGCTTCTTAATTCCTATGTGTTTCCCCACTTTTTCCCCTTCTCCCTCCCAGCTGACACCCCTCCAAATGGTCCCCATATCTTTGATTGTGTTCCCTCTCTGGTTGTCTGCTTAGTTTTTGTTTTTATTTTATTCTTTTAGATTCTACTGTTGATAGTTGTGGGTTTGTTGTTTACAACCAAGATTACTCTATCCAGCAAAGCTGTCATTCAGAATGGAAGAGCAGATGAAGTGCTTCCCAGACAAGGTCAAGCTCAAGGAGTTCATCATCACCAAACCCTTATTATACGAAGTGTTAAAGGGACTTATTTAAGAAAAACAGGACCAAAATTATGAACATTAAAATGAGGCCTTGTTTTTAAATCCCCGACGGTGGCCTTTGACACAGTGGGCATGGTGACCGTTCTGGGCCACTTGCAGGATCTCATGCAGCTTTGGAAGCTATTTCCTCACCATTCTATGGTTAAAGCCCCTCATGTTTTCTTGGTGCCAGGAAGACAATGTCTGTGCTCCACCCAGTCCCATCCTCATTCCCAAACTGCAGGTTTTTGTGATGGCTTTTCTCCACTCTGTAACATTATGAGCTATTTTTACTTGCTTATATGGTATTTTTATTGTGTCATTAAGTTCCTTCCAGCAATGTGAGTTTCTGTAAAGTTGAAGACCAGAACTTACAGAGATACAATTTTCATTTTGTTTCCCTGGTAATTCTAAAAGTAGACTCTGAAAAGAGTCCTTCTGTGTGCATCTGTCAGCCCAAATAATTAGCTTGCAATCATTTCAAGGTGCCAAGCTAGTTGGTCCTGTGCTAACAACATGTTGAGGTTAAAAGAAAGAAAGAAAATAAGAAAGAAACAGAAAAAAAAACAAAGAAAGAAAGAAAGAGAAGACAGCACTTCTGTGCCATTATCCTTCTGTTTTCATTTCGCTTCTCATTTCACCTCTCATCTTCAACCCCCCACTTCTGGCTCTGCAGCTGTTTCCTCAGGGGTGAACACCTCCAGGAAAGTATTAGAGGTGCAAGATAAGAAAAGACAAGGGGGCAGCAGTGGGAAAAATTACCCACTGCTTTTTCAATCACTGCTGAAAATGTCTACAGGTATTGCAGTTATTTCTGTATTTTGAAGCAGTTATTTTTCTATTTTGAAGCAGTTATTTCTCTATTTTGAAGTCCTAACAAGACAGCACCAATAGTTAGCAGAACTGATGCTCTGTCTTTGATGTGCATACATTCCTAAGTATCTTTCCAACTTTGACTGCTTTGCTTCCTTTCCCATTACCTTCAGAAGAGGAGAGAATTGCATAGAGAATCATGGAAGTAAGAAATGTGAATTCTAGATATAGCTCACCATTATATTACTATAGGTATGAAGTTGGTAAAATTAGGCATAAACTCACTAGGTCTCTTTATTAGTTATTTATTGCTAATTAACAAAATTACCCCCAAGCTTAGTGGCTTAAAACAGCAAACATTTATTATCTCACAGTCTCAATGACTCAAGATTCAGGTGAGCCCTAACTGGGTGCCTTCAGTTCAAGACTTTTAGGGAGGTTCCTGTCAGATTACCGTGGCCTGTTGGACCATGGGCCTCAGTTCTTCACTGTCTTTGCTCCCTCAGTTCCTCCTTGGTGGTTCTCACACCAGGGCAGCTTGCTTCCCTCCAGAGCAGATGCTGGGAGTGTGACAGAATGTAAGAAAGTGAGCAAGATAGAAGTCACGATCATTCTGTAAACTAAACTTGGAAGTATCCCATTGTTTTTGCTATGTTCTATCGTTAAAAATCAGTCACAAGGACAAGCTTACACTGAAAGGCAGGGAATATCACTAAAGCTTGCATAGCAGGGGGCGGGAGTAATGGGGAAAAGGCATTTTAGATGTTGCTTCCCTGTGTCTCAATCCCCTTTGTGTAAGAATGCTACCAGCACAGGAAGCCTATTGGATTGGCCAAAACATTTGCTTTCTTTTCTGTAAGATGGCTTTAGTAGTGCTTGGTTGTTTTGAACTTGGTTGATTGTATTGTGACAGTTATTTTATCAGAGTGCATTTAAAAAATAAACTTATCAAAATTGGTGAATTTTTGTGTAGTCATTTTAATATCAAAGATGGAAGAAAATATGCAACATTTTTGCTATATTATGCTTTATCATTTCAAGGAAGGTAAAAAACGTAACTGAAATGAAAAAATAAGATCTGTTCAGTGTATGGAGAAGGTGCTGTGAGTGACAGAACATGTCAAAAGTGGTTTTGAAGTCTGGTGCTGGAGATTCTTGCTAGATGATGCTCCATAATCAGGTAGACCAGTTGAAGTTGATAGCAAACAATTTAAGACATTAATTGAGAACAATCAATGTTATACTTTGTGGGAGAGAGCTGGCATACTCAAAATATTCAAATCAATGAAATTATCAGTGAAAATGAAAAGTGTGGCTTTCAATTTACAAGAAGATAACATAAGGATTTTTTTGGCCTACCCAGTATCATTTGGTGGCTCTCAGAGTATGTTTAAGCCAGCCCCTACACTGTGAGTGTTGCAAAGTAAGGGGCTGTTTCTTTCACCTTTACCTCCTCAGCACCAGCACAGGCCCTGGCTCACAGTGGGTGCTCATGTATTTCATTCAACAAATACTTATTGATCACCTACTTTGTAGTATGTGCTAGGGATGAAGCAGTGACAAAGATAAATGAAGGTTTTCACTGTCATGCAGCTTACATTCTAACAGGAAAAGACAGAGAATAAACAAGCAAACCACTAAATAAACCAGATACCATCACAAAGATAATGTGTCAAACTGGGGAAAAGCGTTTGCAATCTATATGATAAATATTATTTTAATAATTGTACTCTAAGAGGAGCTGTGTACAAGTCAGTAAGAAAGAACTGATCATCCCAAGAAAAACTGTTTTTTGATAAAAATTTGAGAGAAAAATAGGTTATATGTCACTAGTAGTCTAAGATCTGGAGATTAAAAAACTTAATCATTCTTTTCGAATTGTTGTGCTGTTATTGTATTTTATAATAGCCCGTGTTGTCAAAGGTTTGGGGAACTGGGCCTTCTTGCAAGCTCTTGGAGAGAGTGCATGTTTGTTTTACCTTTCTGGAGGGTGCTGTGGCAAGGTCTATCCAAATTTTAAAGTGAATGCACAGCTTTTTGGAGATAGTAGACCTAAAACTAGAGGCTAAGAGTGTAGGCTGTGGAATCCGCCTGCCAGGACCAGGGGGGGAGCAGGCTGGTCAGCCAGGGCTTTCTGGTGGAAATGATAAATGGGCTGAGTAGGAGTTAACAGAGCCATGGGGTCTGTGATGGTAAGTGCTGTAGGCAAAGTGAAGAAGCTGTCTCTTCTGACCCAAAACAAGCAGAGTAATCGTTGGGATATGTGAGGCAGCAGGGGAGTCAGAGAGGAGTCTGCTTGATCCCCAGACCTCTTCTTTGGGCAATTGGCAGCCAACAGCCATCATCATCAGGACAGGAAAAAAGGAAGAATTTTTGAATCACATGGGATAGCTAGGGATTTCCAAGCTCTTTGGATTATGGCTCACTTAAGTAGGTAAAATACCTGGAGGTTAAGTTTGCCAATCATGTTTTAGAATTTTCATATTTCACTATTTTTTGTCTGCGTATTATACATATTACATAGAAAACATTAAAATAAAACTCTCACTCTGACTGTAAGTGTATCCATTTTTTCTGATACTTGTGTTCATTTTAGTCATGCTACTAAATGCATACAAGTAGGAATTCTCATCTTTCTGGTAAATTGAACTTTTAATCATTGTAAAGTGACTCTATTTTATTAATATGGTTATAGCAGCTTTCTGTTAGTTAATGCCTGGTTGACCTTTTTCCTTCTGTTACTTTGAACTCTTCAATAGCCTCATATTTTAGATATGTTTCTTAATATGCTTATGCTGCCTTGCTGCCAATATTTGACTATTAGGTTAATTATAATTCATTCTGAAAATCTTTTTCTTTTGACTGGCGTATTTAGTCTATTTACATTTAATGCAATTATTGAATTTTAAATTAGGCAATTTTAAATTTTGTCCACTGTTTTATGTTCTCCCCACTGATGGTTTTTGGAATAATTAGTTATTATTATTTTTTTCACTATATGAGTTGAGAGTTATATATTCTCTTGCTGTTTTTAGTAATTATTCTAGAAATTGCAGCATGCTTCATTGACCTACCAGAATCTAATGTCAAAGTTTCATGTTCTCTTACCCTACTCTCAGCAATGCCAACACCTTAGAACTCTTTAACTTAGTTCACACCCTCCCTATTTATGTGCAAATGTACTAATCTCCCTCTCCATATTATTTTATAATCTCTACAAGACATTACTTTTGCTTTATGCAGTCAATGCTCATTTAGATTTACCCATATGTTCACTACATTCCCTACCTTTTATTTCTTCTAACACCAATGGCCTTCCACCTGGGATCATTTCTTCTGTCCCTCAAAATACCTTTAAAATGATCTTTTGTTTAGATTGGTTTGTGGCACATTCTCTGAGATTCTGTTTGTGTGAAAATACCTTTCCTTGCTAGATATAGATGGTGATATAGATTAGATATAGATATAGATAGATATAGACATAGATCTAAGATATAGCATTCAGCCAGTTATCATGGTAGAAAGGGTATTTTGAGTTTCCTAATTTGGTATTACCAAACTTTTAAGTATATAAATTCCTGTCTGGAATAGTCTTCCCTTCTCTAGAAAATATTCATTGTTATGAATGAAGATGTGTCAAGCAATATATTCTCTCACCTTTTATCTTCTCTTGTAGCAGAGATACCACCTTGTGATTGCTTTATGTGTAGTTTGTTACCCCTTTGGTGGAGAGAATTAGTCATTATAACTGCTTTTTCTGTACCCATAATTCATCATTTATTCAGTCAATATTTATTAAACATTTACTGTATAACCAGATAATTTCCTAGGCATTCAGAATATAAGGTGAACAAGGCAGAAATACTTCCTATCCTAAGAGTGTTTATTAACTAAGATAAATAGTAGGCTTTTCAAAACATGTTTCCAGATGATGTCACTAAAAGTATGTAGCTTAAAAATTAACATAATAATAGCCTCCCTAATTAGTTAGAGTTCTGAGAGCTAAGCAATGGAAAATAATTTTTTCCTGGTTGAAAGAGAAAAGGGATTGATTGATGAGACATTAAGTAGCTCATAGAAGTACTGGGGAGGCTGGCGAGGCAGATTTAGAGTGGGTAGGACCAAGGGAGGCCAGGTCAGGGGCTCTCGCCAGAGACAAAATCCCTGGAAGCCTCCCCATCACTGCTATCACTGTTACCTTCAAGGACTTCATGAGCTGTTCCAGCTACCACTGTCATCATCAGGACACATTCTGTCATCCTGCCTCTTTGTGACTGTAACTGCTAACTGAGCTAAGTCTGGGTCATGTGGCCACCTTGGCCACAGGGGAGGCTGAGAAAGGAAGGATCTGACAAACATAGTTAAGTATTGAAGTGCATGGACAGCCAAATAGCAAATGTCTGCTTCACGGCCATTTATTGAAAGTGGACTTGGCCCCAAGCACTTTGCTTAGTACTTTAAGTGCATCATTTCACATAATGTTCATCACAAATTTACTCCATTTTTACAGATTTGGAAACTGAGACTTAGAGGAGTTAAATAGCTTTCCCATGGCCTTGTACCTTTCACAACTGAAACTTTAAAGCAGATCAGCCTGACCACAGAGCCCATGGCTGAGTACTTTGTTGCACCGCCTTCCCCTCAGCCACATATCCTCCTTTGCTGGAATTAGGCTTACAGTCTTTTCCTGCCTACTAGTAACATAGCAGGGTCACCATTAAAATAAAATTCTCATTGTATATGATATTTAAAATTATCATTAAGACTTAGCAAGTCTCCTTCCAAACAATTAATCAACATTAATCCACTAATGTGCTGATTGTTGATTGTTGAATAATGCAGACCAATTACTGTGTTACTGGTGACATGAATATGATCTATATCGCTCATTTATAATCTTTTAAGATGTTTTCTCTTGGCTAGTTTAATGCCAGTCAGAAATAAATTTCCAGGAATGACGTTTCAATCCATGATATTATTCTTTCACTCTCAGCTGGGAGAATGTAATAGGAAAAGAACACATAACCTAGGATAAAATTCACATACACAAAGACACAGGTGTGGTACCTTAAGTTATATTTCAGTTCTTTTCTCATCTAACCTTTTTCCAAGACAGCCATTTAAACACTTGCTGAGCCTAAGAATCTAGAAAGCACTGTCTGATTAACCAGTGTCACCCCAGTAATTTAATTAAAAAGAAAAGGATTATCTATCACCTAGATTGCAATTACAAACAAACCACACCACATCCTGAGATTTCTAAAAGCAAACTTTTATTTATCAGGCTGGGATTTCTCGCACTCAAAATGGAAAAATAAGGGCTGTTTTGAAAGCTACATCAGAAGAGGATGATGGTGCAGAAAGAAAGACAGCAGGGGGAAAAAGGGAGTTTTCTGAGGAGCAGGATGTGCTAAGGCACGATCAGCTGAAGATGTTATCTGTGTGTCCAGACATGGAAGACATTCGCAGTGGCTTTTCAGTGGTGTGGCTCTGTGAAACAAACAATCATGTTAGGTAACTCAGATGGATCTGGGGAAAAGATGGGAAGGACAGTGAAGGGAAATGAAGAATGTCAAATGTCAAAGGGAACAGACAGATTTTAAAAAAGAGAAGCAAGCCAAGTAAGGTTCTCACCCACACATCCACATATTAAAACATTTGAAGCATCACTAGTATATCACATGGTTTTATTTGGTGTCTATTTTAATATGATAAGACAAATATAAATAAGGTTACATTGCCATAAGAAGTTTGGTTTAGATATTTCTCACCTTTGAGAATGTAGTTTCTATTTATTTGATGCCCTAAAGATATTTGTGCATCTAATTTCCCTGAGTAGGTGATTCAACTTCTCTGTCTAGGCTTCTATACTGATTCAGCTTCTATTCCAGAGTGTAGAATAGTGTAGTCACTGTCACATAATCTTAGAAGAAAAGGATGTCTTTGAGAATAGAACTCACCCTGTAACTATTTTTGCCAAAGAAACCCTCTTAATGTATATTGTACAAGAACTTTTCTGGGCTCTATCTCAAACTAAATTGGCCTAGATTTTCATAAGGTTCACTGATAAGTGTTTAAGGCTAGACAATAAATCAGAAATTGTATTACTAGAGAGCTATTCAGCACAGTGAAGACAATCTCTCCTACCATATCCTAGTGAGCATTTTTCCAAACACATGATGCTTACTGTTAAAAGAGATCACTTACTGAAACTAAACATGAATAGCATGAAACTGGCCCATTTTCTTTGTCATGAACTTTGCACATGCCAGCCTATATAACATTATAAAATGTCACCATACTACAACCAGGTGGGGAACGTTTGTTCCTGTCTAGATTAATCTACCTGTTTTCTTTGCTTCCATAGCACAGAAAACATTTAGATTTCTTTTTATGACATTGTACCTTACATAACCCCCAAATCCTTAGAATCCACCAAAACATACATATAAATGAAGCAATTTTAATATTCATTAAGTATACAGGGTACGCTAAATGAAGTGGCAAAATTTTAGTAAAATAAACAATATACCACAAAAGTGTTATACTATTTCCTACTCTTGTTCACAGTTTCTGGAACATATACATCAACTCTCCTGTCTACTATTCTCCCTCCCACCCATCACCTTGGATTCTTTGAGTTCCCTAGTATATCATATCATATATACTGTGAGAAAGATGACACCTCTAGTCCCCAGGTGACGTGGCTTTTCTTTTTCTTCTTTTTAAATCCCTCTTGTCCTCTTCTCTTACAGCCACTTAAGAACTACCCCCTACTCTTGTTTTGTTTTTGTTAATGTTAAAGGTGCCCACAATGACCAGAAGCATCCAGGCCAAGGGCATGGTTCCTGCAGCTCCCAAAGCCAACAATCCAAATATTCCAGAGTTTTGTTTGTTCATCAAATATTTACTGAATGCCCATTGTTTTTCAGACACTACATGGATAGTATGGCACCCTCATCACTGCTGTGCCATACATGGCCACGTGGGCCCCCAAGTGGCACTACTGGGAATGAGTATTTTGGGAAGGTCTTTAAGAAACCAATCTCATTAATTTTAACTTAGAACTCACAGAGCAGAGACTCAAAACCAGTCCAGTATCCAAGAAAGAGGAGAAAAACATTCCGCTATTCACTGGCCTCATCCCTTTCTGCTCTATCGGGAGCTTTTCAAGAAGACTAATAAGGAAAATTAAACCAACAAATATTTTTTTTATTCTTTTCATAGAATATGCAAATTGGTGCAAAATCATTTATGCAAACTGATTGTCAGAGAAGCGATAAACCCACTAGTTTCACAAATAGCTGAGCTGTCAATGCTAGTCTTGATTTAGCTATGACATTCTACTGTGGTATTCTGTTAACATCCATAAATATATTTCTTAGCTTTCCTACTAGATTACCAGTAACATAAAAACTTGTTAACTTTATACTCTCTCTTTCCCCCACAAACTACCTAAAACAAGGTTTTTCATATTTATATTTAACTGAATTGGCAATGACCTTTCATGTGTAATTTGAATAAGTCCCAAAGGATATTACAATCTCTTTCCAGAGTCACACTGAGAGGAAGTACAAGTGAGCCTTCACAACTCTAGATAAAATTTGTACCTTCACTATTGGTAAAGTGCAGCTTCATGCAGTCTCTATCCAGAAATTTTCCTCAAGCCCTATCTTGATTATTCCTTCTCATCAAAGTTCCACACCCAGAGCAATTACAAAAATCAAACGGGCAAACAAAACCAATTTCTACTACTTTCTTTACTAATTTTTTTCCCTCCTACCTAGCTCTTAGGCACCACATTCTTGTGACAACTCATTCTCTGCTCCTGTTCCTCCAATTGTTCACTGTAAAAAGCCACCTGCAAGGTGTAGGTTTATTTCTCATTTGGACCACTTTTGAAATGAGAATTATCAACCTGGAGGGAAAAGAAAAAGATAGTTCAGGGCCTGACTTAAAATTAAGTCTGCTAATGATTCAGTAATACTTTTTCTCTTGTTAAACAAATAGCTTTTTTACTTTTGTTATTCTGCTTATTACTTTTAAACTTAAAAGCAAAGTTGAATGGGGAAATCTATTTTTAAATCTCATTAGTAATTTTTCTCTAAAGATAAAAGTTCTGACATAAAATATGAGTGTCTATAGAAGATATATTTCTAAGGTATTTTTGACAATCTATTTTTGTGATATTTTTACCCTTTTGCACCCTTGTGAATCCAATTAACACGGGACTGTCAGTAGGAAACTGTGAACAAATGTAAAATACAGCACTCAACTACTGCTTAGGAAAACAAAATGAAATGAAGAACAATCTATCAGGATACTTTTCTGTGCAATCTTCTACACTTTCTATCCATATGCTTTGATCATGTAGTGATATAACTGTGTAAGAAAACAATGCAAAATATACTGGCTTAAAAATAACCATTTTATTATCTCCCATGGATTTGTGGGCTGACTGGGTTCAGCTGGATGGTTCTTCTGCTTCACATGATTTTGTTTGAGGCGACAATAATCTGAGGGCTCAACCAATTTGAAAAGTCCAAGTTTGTTCACTTGTATGTCTGGTGCCTTGACAAGCATGGTTCAAAAGATGATGCTTTCTATCTATTTTTTATCTATTTGAATTGGGACACTCCAACAGTGGAGCACCTCTCTCTCTCCCTGTCTCTCTCTCTCTCTCTCTCTCTTTCCTTACTTTCATGGTCTCTTCTACTCTCCACATGGGTTCCTCAGGAGAACTTCCATGGAGACTCAGAGCTCAAAGCTACCAAAAGCACACAAGTAGAAACCACCAAGCCTTCTTCAGACTTAGGTGCAAAACTTCCACATTCTATTGGTAGACAGGGCCAGCTTGAACTTGACCTATAACTGAGTGAACACTTCAAGATGTGGTACATTTGAAAGCATCTTTGGAGACTACTCTAACATACACAACAATTCTCTTGAACAATTTAATGTCTCTTTAGTAGCAAGCATTTTCTTCTATCTAGATAATCAGTTTAACCTAATCTTCTTCTTCTTCTTTTTTTTTTTTTTCATTTGAAACATTCCCAAAGTACCTATCAGTGTTTCTTTGTAGTCATTACATACTTCCTTTTCTGAAATAATTAAATACGTGTACTTTTCTATAAAAACACTAATATTCACTATTTTAGCTATTCAGACAATTTGAGGTTGGAAATTAAAATTTAACTAACAGTGACTAAGAGTGCCAACCTTCATAACATAATTATATTCCCTCTTAAACCTGAAGTTATAAATCAGAGTTTCTCAAAAGATTTTCATAGCATATTGGTGCTACAAAGTTATAAATGCTGTTCATGAGCAAGACGTTTGGAGGATGTGTTAGGTTAAGCAAAGTTAATGAGATTTTAAAAGACAAGATTAGTTTGACCTTTAATATACAAAATGGAATTGAATACATTTTGTTTCCATAACTTATTTGACTGTGAAACTTTTTGTCCCAAAACATCTCCAGGGACTATGGAATACTCTTTGAGAAAATGATTCTTTAAAGTGTCATTTGTTGTGAATAGCATGTTATTCCCCTAGTGCCTTTAAGACTTGGCCTGGTATGTAAATTTGTGCTCAGGTTACCTTCTTTATACTCCATGTGCCTTTATGTTCCATGGTTTCCAAACATATCTGTGTAAAATATATCCCCCAAACATGGGAGTTACAGTAATTATAATAATAGCCAATAACATTTATTGAGCATATACTATGGGCCACATAATATGCTAGCATTTTATAATGCACTAAGTACTTCACACACATTATCCCATTTAACCTTTCCAATAACTGCACAAAGTAGATATAATTATTATGATCTCCATTTTGTGGATGAGGAAACTGAGTTATAAGAAGACAGGCAATTAAGAGGCAGAACCATGACTTGAACCTCTGTTTGTATGGTTTCATGGTCCATGAGCTTAAGTACAGCTCAATACTGCCTTCTCTTCAGTATATCAAGTCAAATTTTCAGTTTCTAATATGAATGTTCCAGTTTGGTTTGAGATTCCACAACTTCAGAGGAAACTAATGTTTATCAAGCATCTACAACATATGAGTCTTTGTGCTTTTACATATATTACATATAATCCTTACAATTACCATAGAAGAAATACGTTGAACACTTTGTGAGGGGAAAAAAGAACCTCTTTTGCTTTGATGTTGAATGTTTTGCCAACATAGAATAAGCATCTTGTAAACCACTTCAGATGATTTCCCAGGAACTCACTCAGTCTGAAGTATCAATATAAACTACCACCCTTCACATCCCTCTAAAGAATTGGTACACTGAAGTACTCAGAACATTCAAACTGATTTTAGCTTAAATGAACCCTTTCTCTAGCCTATGAAATATTTACTTGGAGTGTTAGTGAAAATTATGAAGAATAATCTGTTTGGAATCCATACTTATTAAGTTCTCTGTCCAGATATAATTATATCTTTATTAATTATATATAAATGTAAAATAAAAGAGTAGAAATGAATAGCACAGATTGAATCCATACTTCTTTGCACAATGCCAATATAAAAATACAGCAAAATGGCCTAAATAGCCATAGTAACATACTTTTAAAGCAATTTCAAGATGCCAGCCTGAGGAGAGATTTACAACCCAGACCTCTGAGGGTCCACTGAAAAAGAAATATAGAAGTACACACACACAAGTATAAACAGTAACAGCAAAGTACTTTAGATGAGGGTGTGAAGAACAGTGGCCATTAGTGAATGAGAAATTGCGACGAATTTCTGGATGACAGGAAGCAGACAGAATCCTCTAAGCAGGTGAACTAGTGCAGAATTCCTTACAAGGGCATCTGCAGCAAAGTAAGGTGGGACTTTTTCTACCAGTGTTGCTACTGGGACAGCCCCAAGCTCAAAGTTTTGTCTTATTTTTCTTTTTAAGATTTTATTTATTATTTCCAGAGAGAGGGGAATGGAGAGAGGCAGAGAGGGAGAGAGACATCAATGTATGGTTGCCTTTCACCTGCCTCCAGCTACGGACCTGGCTGGAGACCTGGCTGGAGACCTGGCTTGCAACCTGGTTATGTGCTCTGACTAGGAATCGAACCAGTGACCTTTGGGTTCCCAGGCCAGTGACTTATCCATTGTGCCACCAGCCAGGGCTAGGTAACATTTCTTTATATATGTCTGTATAAGAAAACAAAGGTCAATAGAGAAAAACTGTTTTAACCACAACTCACTCCCAACCCCTACTCACAGAGATCAATCAATTGGTCTAGGAATACAACCTAGAGATTAAAAGAATGGGCTGTGAAGCAATATTACCTTGGTTCAATGCCTGTGTCTGCCACCAACTAAAACATATAACTCTGGGCAGGTTGTTTAATCTCTCTCTGCTTCACTTCCTTGTGTATGGAAGGAAGATAGTAATAGTACCTAGTTCCAAGAATTCTGAGTAGTAAATGAATTTGTATATGTAATGTTCTGAAAATTATGTCTGGCATATAATGCTGTATGAATAGTAGCTATTATTTTTATAATCATCAACAGCAACATCATTATTATCATCATCACCTCCAGTCAAACCTCTTGAATAAACCACAGGAGACCATCTGTGGCTTATTATATAGAGACTGGAGTCTGAAAGTAATCTATCTGGAGTTTGGAGGACTAGTATCCAACTGCTGGCTCTTTGCCCTCTTAGCCTAAAACAATCCTATTAGAGAACTCCAAGACTTATGTATTACTATAAGAATAAATGAACACACCCCAACTACTCCACCTCAGCTGATTGTTTTAAATATGAATAGGAAATCAAGGATCACAAAGCAGAATTTACCTGCATCTTCATTATTAAATTTTATTTAAAAAATTTTTAGTAACCAAGTATTTTTTTTTCCAGCTTCATTGAAATATTGACTTATAATAGCCTGTAAGTTTAAGGTGTACAATGTGATGATGTAATTAATATACATGTATACATTATGAAATGATTACCACAATCATGTTAGTTAACATATTCTTTGTCTCAGTTACAAATAACAAAAAGGATCGCAGAGGAATCTAATTCAGAGAGCAGAAAAGAAGTTTTAAAATAACAATTAGAATTCTCAGCGATATTTGAGATTTTGCATTGACCAAATACATACATGTATACCACTAATAAAAGAAACCAAGAGCAAGCAAAGAAAGAACTCTTTGAGATTAAAAACATGATTATTGGAATGGGTTTTTTAAAATCAAAAGAATGCTAGAAGTTAAAATCAAGGAGATCTCCCAGGATATGAATTACTATGATAAGAAGATAGAAAACTAAGAGGAAAAAAAAAAAAAAAAAAACCTTAGAGGGCTAACTTATAAGGGATTTGTATAAACCTAATGAGTTCTAAAATGAAAACAAGAAAGTTCAAGTGTATGGTACATGTGTTACGAAAGCTTAGACACGGAAACGTGTCCACAGCTGAGGAAGGAATTAATGATTCAGATTGAAATGCTCCGCAGTGCTCACATCATTAGGGACTTTCAGGATACTAAGGCCTAAGAGAAGATCCTAAACTAAAAGCCCAGTGAGAATAACTATGTTAACAACAAAGTAATGAGACCCAGAGTGGAATCAACACTAGGTAATAAAAGACAATGCTTTCGGGGTACCATCATTCCGCTTCTTTGTAACAGGTGGACGTGCTGATTGCTTGGCCTTTGTTTTCTCAGCCACCCCAGCCCAGACACAAAAATAAGATCATTACAGCAATGATTTGGCCCTCTTCAGCAAGAACTCCAGCTAGCCTTCAAATACTTCCAGAATATGTTAGGATTGCCCCAGTGGGGCCTGCAATCAGTCAGTCATCTTGGCTCTGAGAGGTACCCACACATTCCATCTCTCCTACAGACCCCTTTGGTGGGGTCTCTTGTTACTGCCAAGCCAATGCCTGCCAGAGGGCCTGCCACTGGTCATTGGCACCAAACTGCACAGGCTATGACTCTATCAACAGCTGCCTGGACTTCAATTCCAATCCCATCACGTACTAAAACTATAACTTTGATCTCTCTAGAGATCTGTAAATTGGAAATAATAATAGTATTTTTATACACAGTGCTTTTGTGATGATGACATGAGATAATCCCATTTGAGAATTTAGCATAGTGCCTAGCACATAGTTAGCGTATGACAATGTTTCAATATATTAGCAAAAACAAAACAAGATCTCATATGTCATGCCACTGAGACCTGCCAGTGCACACACCCAAAATGCTTCTGCCTGTGTATAGCACCCTCTTCCACTGGTATGAGGCCACTGCTGCTGTCTTGGGTAACATTTCACTGGGGTGAGCTGTTACGGTAATTCTCTTGATTTATGGCTCCATTTATGCTTTACTTTAAGCGCCCATTCTGAGACCCGCTTCCCAGGTGGAACGTATGTTTCCTCTGTATTGTCTGGGGATGGGAAGAGGCAGCCCGTAGTACTCAGTCCCTCCCTCTCCTGTAACATTCTTTGGCTCCACCAGGGTCCTCATGATCAATGGTGTTAACTTGCTGCATTTCCTTGACTCCCAACCTAAAGGCCATTCAGACCTAGCCCTCTGACAGCTACCTGTCTGCTCCTCTAGAGCCTCAGAGAATCTCCTGGGACTGGCTCTGGTCCTTAACCATCACTGGCTCCAAGTCAGTGTAGGGGAACTCATTCTACAGAGAACCTGGCCACCCGGGCAGGTCTCTTAACTCTTACTTATTTCTCCAGCTCTGCGAATAGGTACAGATGCCCTTGCCTCAACCTTCAGGTCTCATCTGGATTGATTTATCCCCTTTCTTCTCCTTGGGGATTCTGGCTGAGGGTTAAGAAAAGGTAGTCCCTTCTTTGAGTGACAACTAGCATACGCCTTCATTGTTTCCTACCAATTTTTCTTCTTATCCTACTGGGAACATTATTTTGCTTCAGAGAAAAAGGAGAAAGAAAAGGCCTTGATATGAATACAGTATGTGCTGTCCTTGCTGGAAGCTCTTAAGGGCCTATTGCTTTCAGCTTCTCAGCTGACATCCCTGAAGGGGGAGAAAAAGGTGCCAATGATGATGCAGAGGATGACAAGGGCATGCAAAGATCCCTAAAACTATTTAGAAAAGTCAAAGTATCTGCCACAGTCTTGATAACTCATAGAGTAACACCAGATAACATCTATTGAGAACTTACTACATGCCAGGCATTCATTCTTCTACACACGTTGTATGTACTAACTTATTTAATCATCATAACCTAGAAAGCAGGTAGGATTTTATGCCCACTTTCCAGATTAAAAAAAAAAAAAAAAAATGAAAGACTGGACAAGTTCAAATAACTTGCTGAGCATTGGTGAAGAGATCCACAGGACAGGTGGCGTTCCAGCTTAGGCAGTGCGGTTCCAGGATCTAGGCCTCCATCCACCCACCACCTACCTCTCCCCGATTGTGAAGCAAACAGCAGCTGTGGTTTTCTCTCGGTCTCTTATTGCAGCAGAGGGCATGAGCCAATGGATCTGGGCAGAGGACAGTTGGAGCAGCAGGTGTATCAGACTCATTCCACCCCTCAGCACACTCACAGTCCTTGAAGCCAATGTCCTTCCTGTTCCTCTTTCTTGGTCTGGGTAGAGTTTCTTTGTGAATCCTTCCTAGATGGCAAGTTGCTAGTCCCTTAGACTTCTTTACCAGGGTAGGCTGTGAATCAGCCTTTTTAGAAAAGAAAAACGTAGTCTAACAGGGAATGCAAGTCCATTATGTGGATGGCTTTGATCAAGATTTTTGTTGTCTCTGAGCTTTAACGATTTCACCTCTAAAATGGCGATAATAATTACATGGTAGGGTTATTAAATATGTGAAGTGCTTAGCATATAGGAGACAGAAAGCAGACATTTATTTGGCTCATTCTGTCATCTAAGTTTTTAATGACATTGTAGGTGCCTTCTAACCCAGGGTGACATAAACCTACTTCAGTTGCTCTGTGTGAAACCCTTTGCTTGCGGTCCTTTGGCCCTGGGTCAGTCCCTTTGCTGATTATATACATGTCACAAGTAATGTACTGAAAGATTTATTATTAGCAAATGTGAGGGTTTTTTTGTCCTTAACTAACAATGATTGCCTTATTTAGATTTATATCTACTGGATTATACCCAAGCTAAAATCAATAAATTTTCCCAGAAGGAACTGGACACATAATCTTAAAGAGCTTAATAATAATGTCAATGGCTATTATTGGTAAACCACATGTAATGAGCCAAGTACTGCATTAAGGTTGATTTAATTTTTATAATCTTGTGGAAAAAAGAATTCTGGTACCCCTTTACAGAACAGCTCACCAAGGTTTAGAGAGGTTAAGGAACTTGTCCAAGGTCACAGAGCAACCAAAACTGGACTCCAAATAGCTGGACTCTGAATAGCATGTATCCATCTAAATCTAATTGCCGCAATTTTACAATAATAATCACAATGAAACTTAAAGAGAAATTTAGCTTGCGTACTTTTTTTGCTTTCCAATACATTGCATATTATTCTAAGCCATTAAGTCTTGTAACATAAAGGCAATGGCAATAAAATATGGTCTTGGTAGAACTGTTTATAAGACCCAGGAAAAGAAGATCCCCTGAAAATTTTCTGTTACCTAAATATATATAGAATCTTTTGGGGGCAGGAAACAAAGCAAATTACTGAAATTTGATTTTATTTAAATCTTCCATAAACGTATTCATCCAGCCTCTCCTGCAGCATGATAAGGGCTAGGCCCCAGTTGACATCTCCCTTAAAAAGTCAAAATTTCTAATTTGAATTTTCAATGCTGATTTATCTCTCCGTTGGCACTTGCTATAGTACCTAGTGATCAGCATTCACTTGGCCAATTTCCCATGGGGCTCCAGTAATACACTTCCTGGAGTAGGGGCTCTTTGGTAATTAAAAAATTATAAACCAACCAGATTGAACAGATAGGTGACAGACACATCACTGTTCAGAAACGTTTATGTCATTAACAGAGAATGGAATCCAACATCCACACTCTTTTACAGGCCTGATTAACGGGAAATTTTCTTCAAGCAGATGGGCATGAAAATTGCTGCCCTTTGAAATCACTTGTCTCACTGAATTTAGTCTTTTCATTAGGTTTTCCATTGTTAATACTATTATTGCCATTTTAGCACTGCAGCCATAGGATACGCCTCTGGGTGCAAGAGAAAGAGAAAAGTCAATGTTAGTATTTGTCTTCTTTGCACTTCACTTGAAGTAGTTTGGTTGGCCACATGGAGTGAATAAAGCTGTCATGCTATTTTTTTTCCAAAAAGAACACAATAACTATAATGGACTATGCGTTCATTACTGAGTAGATTAATTTATTCTTCCATTGAATAGCATAAAAAGGGGATAATTTCACATTGAATTGTGCCTGCTGAATCACGATGCACATTCCCAACTAAGGCATATAACGTGTCCCAGATTTTCTGCCAGTGTTTTCCAAACACTTCATTTTTTTCAAAGAGTATTACTCAGAATTCAATAAAAACACATTTTTAGCTCAAATTTACCAATTTTCTGCAGGAAATGTTAATTAAAATATCACCATTGACTCCCGGAATGTATTCTTTTGTTGACTACTCAGCTTTCTTCATTTCTTGGGGACTTGAATGATTTCTTCCTTTTTTGCTCATTTTACATTGTTTCCTTTACATTCTCAGTTAACATTTAGCCATCGCCAAACCTTTCCTTGTATGTTAGGTTCATACTGGGATTCGGACGTGCATGGCCCTGCCTGGAGGTTCATTGTGGTAGGCCTTTGTGAACTCTATTTACATGAAGTATGGAAGGTCTCCCTAAGAAATAGTTCCTCCTGGCTGGTAGCACAATGGATAAGGCGCCGGCCTGCGAACCCAAAGGTTGCAGGTTCAATTCCCCAGCCAGGGCACGTAACCAGGTTGCAAACCAGGTCTCCAGTCAGGTCTGTGGCTAGAGACAGGTAAAACGCAACCATACATTGATGTCTCTCTCCCTCTCTGCCTCTCTCCCTTCCCCTCTTTCTAAAAATAATGAAATAAAATCTTAAAATAAAATTTAAAAAAGAGGCAGAAAAAAATTAAAAAAAAAAAAAAAAAAGAAATAGTTCCTTATAAAACAGGGGAGAATTGAGGGAAATATTTTTGTTTCAAAACCATGGGACAGGATTGGAAGAGGTTATTTTGGCAAAATGTGATCATTTGGATCACTTATTCCCTATTCAGTCCCCTTAAGGGTGGGAACAATAAATCGAAACCTTAAGAACTCTTTCCCCAAACTATTTTTAGACATAAAGAGTGTAAAGAAGCACTTTTGGTAACCTAGGTAACAGTTATAATAATTAACACTCATTGGACTCTTTCTAATTACTAAATATTTACCATACATTATCATAATCATCACAGTGACCCTATGCAATGGTCATTAGTTTCTGCATTTTATAGATAAGGAAATTGAGGATTAGAGGGAATATGTGTTTTGTCTGTGAACATGCAACTTAAAAGTGGTCGGTCCAAAATTACCTCAAATCTCCCTGATATTAACACCTCTCTTCTCAACCACCTTGCAGTACCATCTTCCACCAAGACAAACCGGAGTACATTGGAATATGGTATAGAAACTGCAGGCTGAGAAGTCATTCACGTTGGACTCTAGTGACAATGGAGGCACATTAAGCATGAGTGGCTGATGACTTCATCCCCTTAGCAAATGCTTCTCGCTGGCTCGTTGGCAACTTCTGAGCTGTTGATTAATAGAGGAGGAAAGTGGCACCTGGCAGATGATAGGCTGGATGATCATGTTGAATTTGCTTAAGAACAGGACGATTTCTGCCACTTCCCCTAACTTCAATTATTATTCCAAAACTATTGCCAAGCACAGGCCCTTTCCCAAGTGAACAAGTGTTTGATCACCAACCTTATTTGGAACACCCACTCTGCAAGAGAGGCATAGCACCAAATACTGGGGGTTTTAAAGATGAATAAGCCCTGGTTCACTGCTCTTAAACTGTCACCTTTAGTGAGAGAGATGGATAGAGAAGCTTTAGGTACCCAATGCTATTCTCGCATGGGAGCTTTGCCCTTCTTCTCTGTCAGCCCTGTTTAAGTAGATGTTTGGGGCAGGTGTGATTTTACATTATTCCTCCTGGTTTTCTCAGTCTATTTCTTCAGATATTTCATTTTTCTTGGGCTGTCTCTATAGTCTCTTCCTTTCTCCCTGTCCGAATTCCTCCTCAGACACCCACTGAAATTACTGAGCTCCCTGCCAGAACCACCTTCAGATCAAGCTACTAGTGATGGGCTCTTGCCAACCATTACTCTTTAAGCCCATCTGTCTTCCTGTCTGCTCAGGAGAGTCCAAAAGTATTTCTACGCCTTCAACAATCTTTAAGCCACATAAGGGAAATGCATTTAAACTAGTTAATATGACCACAGACTAAGGGCAAAGTACTAAGCTTTCCTTTTATGTACCCAATTACCACCTTAGATGTCAACTGTGCATCAGGGGGTTCTTAATGAGTTATGTAAGGAAGAGAGTCTTTGAAATGCTCTGGCCTTTCCTCTTTCCTTTATTACCCCATGTCTCTCTCACCCTGCAGGGAAGAGCAGCTACAAAACACAAATAAGGAAACAAACAGTGTCATGATTGCAGGGGCTTGTGTGGCTGTTTACTGCTCTAACTCTAGTACCTAATACAAAGTGGTACTAAATAAATATTTGCTGAAAGGGGGAAAGAAAGGGAGATTGAACTAAACACTGGCATTAGATTGTACTGGGTGAACTCTAAGGTCCTATTTACTGAGATTTTTATGACCCAGTAGGAGTGAAAATAAGTTGCATTTGAAAAACTACATCCAACTTACAAAGTTGCATTGTTTCCTATTCTGTTCTCTCTGTATATGTATAAATTGCTAAACAGTGGTGTGGCCAATATAGAGATCAAGCAAGGGAGGATAGAATCAAGGCAATGGAAAGAATTTCAAAAGGCCATTTATTTTATCCCCAGTTGGCAACTAAATCGCCCCGTAAACGGCTGTAGGATGAAATCATGGAAAGAGGGCAGGCTTCAGAGTCAAGCGGAGCTGGATGTGAATTCCTGTTCTGCTTCTCACCGGCTGCGTGACCTTGGCTTATTTCATAGCTTTGAGCCTCCATTTCCTCTTTTATAAATGCACGTTAATTACTTGTTTAAAGGCATGCCTCAATTGTCCTTAACATAGCGGCAGCTTGCTAACTCCTAGTCTCTTAATTATATACATTATAAAATTTGGGGCTTCACTCACTTTTTAAGAAAAAATGTTTTACTCCTATTGGTTGGATATAAGTTGAAAGATGTGTCACTGCTACCAAGTCCCCATTTGTACACTAACATCAACGTAAAGATCATCGTCAAGTTTCTGTGTGCCTGTTGTAAAACCCACCCCTCATGTTAGTTACCTCATTTGTCAGAGGTGTTTGAAGAACTCTCTCAAACCCATAGTGTATCACTGGGTCTTAACATGCTTGAAGACAGGGCCTTGTTTTCACTTGGCAAACCAGAACCTAAAACATTAATTGGAATTCTGACTACGGAAGATATATATCAAAGCCAGAGAAAAAGAAAACATGTATTATCTTCTTTTGCTAAATGAAGGTTAAACTTTCTCCAAAGACTTCTAAGTTTAAAAATAGTTGTTATGCAGCCAATTGACTTATAAGGCCTCTTTGCTTCTAATGGGAAGAGTTTAAAAGTGGAGTAAAATATTCTAGACAGGGGAACTGGGTCTTAGTCCTGGGTGATTCTCTAGGACCAGATCATGTCTGGCACCCAACACTAGTCAAACCTCTGGTAAGCCAAACTGAAATAACTTTGTCACCTCGTAAAGATTATAAGACTATACAGGAGTGCTTTTCAATAGAAAACCAGAGGATATAAAAGTTAAGACCTAATAATACTATAATTATTATTTAAAAGTAGTTTTCTTGAAGAATGCTGCCTTTTAAAACAAAGAATATCATTTTATTTGATTTTTTTAACTATTGAAAAAAATATTTTAAAGGCCATTAGTTCAGAATCATGAAACACTATCTCTTCTCTGGCTTGAACTAAAAATACTCAATAAGAAGATTTTTTTTGAGTTGATTCGTCTATATGGAATAGATTCATTTTCATCTGCTTTTGCCCTGAGTAGATGGGGCCATTCTGTTGCATTTACTCAGGAGCTGCCATTTTCTTTGATGGCTGAAATTCATTCGTTCCTGCATCAATAGACACATTTCATGAAGGAAAGTCATTTAAAGCATAAAATAGAGCCCTGGTGGTGGCACGGTGGATTTAAAAAAAAATAAAGCATAAAATAATCCAAATACATCAAAGCCCTCTATCTTGCAATTCAGTAAGAATGTTAATAACTACCCTATGTGTTTTAGGCGAAGAGCGAGGTAATGTATAGAAGCCATTTCAACATGTTGCTGGGACATAGAAGACAGTCGGTGCAAAATTAATATTATAAGTGGTTACAGGAGCAATAGTGGAAAAGAGAACAGAGTTGTGTATCAGGCAGGCCAGAATTTAAGACGCAGTTCAACCATTTTACAATGATGTAATTTTTGAAATCTCTCTAAGCCCCAGCTTATCCATTTACAAAACCTGGACCCTTATGGCACCTATCTGAAAGCATTTTTGAGAGGATTGAGTGAGAAAATTCAATTAAAGGATTCAGCACAATGTAGGTTGTTTGATATATATTCAATAAATATATATATATAATTTAATAAATGTCTACTATTATCATTGTCATCATCATAAGTAATAATAATAACAATTAATTTTGTGTCTGTACTTTTCTTCAGGAGAAAATGATAAATTAATTAGACATAAAAAATACTCAATAAAACACTCCTCAACATTCTTCCTCTGAATATTTCAGGTAGTATGGTAGAATGAACAATAACTTTTGTCTACTAAAATGTATTTATTGATTTGATGTGAAAATCAAATGAATCTCAAAACTTGAACTGAAATATATAATTAATCTAATACAGTAATTATAAATGGAAGTAGGGCATATATATTAAGGATGTTAAGAAAAATAAAGGAAATGGAGAAGCCAAAGAACTTATATGCAGGACACATGGACATGAACTAAGAGGGGCATTGCCTGAGGAAATGGGGTACTGGGTGGATGGGGCAAAGGGGGAAAAATTGGGACAACTGTAATATCAAAATAAATAAAATATATTTAAGATAAATAAGTAACTAAATAAAGAGAGGGAAAAAAAAGATCAGTTTGAGCTTTCTCAGAATATATATGCTATTTTTCCTAAGACCTTAATACATCCTGGAGAGATGGTGGAAGTAAGCATGATAATTTGAAATCTGTCCACCTTTAGTTATGATATGCTCAACCTACCATTTAAAAGATTGCCCACTTATTTATAAGATTAATAATTAAAATGTATTTAAAAATTTTTTAGCTAAGTATAAAAGATTTGAAAATTTATTTTAAATGCCAAAATATACATCTTCTTCATGTTTAAGAGCAACCAAAAATATGCCAGTATACTTTCCAAAAGTTTTAAGGATCATTTCAATGACATCTCAGTGGCATTGTTATAGTCATATGTCTATGTCTAAACCAATCAACATGGGCAGGAGATTGATGAGGCTTCATGTGGCCTCTTGAAAGTACAGCTTGCAATTAATTCACTTAAGTGAATCAAGAGAGAGAAAAACATGTATTAAAATTTGAGGAAATTTTGCTTGGGACCAAAAGCAAGTTGAACATTTATATACAAATTTTGGGGTTCTACTTTTTAATTTTTTCTCATTATAACACATAAAAAATAAATATAGGAATGGACAAAAGTGGGCTTATAGTTATGAGTACATAAAAGAGTTAATAAAGCTATTGTGAAAATCATAACCTGCATGTCTTTTTCTATATGAAAAACTGTAAACCTACTTCAGCCCGCCTCTGTATATTATTAAATTATGTAATTACGCAATATATTATGTAATATAAAAATATGCTATTGTTAGCCATAGCCTGATGTTTGATAACTGATTCTTTGATAAACAAGGGTACTTTTGCTTTTTTTTATGTTGCTCTCCTGAAATAAAGGTCTGGTAAAGTTTCTGATTCGTGTACTGTAGCTTGTTTAATCAAAAAAAGTTAGAAACCCTTAAGATGTAAATGTGCCCTTTGAGCAGGCTTTCATTCTCTTTCTTTCTTTTACCTGGGATGGTATTGCACTTCCCTAATGATTTAGTCACTAAGGAATGATGGAAAGAATGATCTATTTCAATGATTTATGGCTTATAATGGACACTGAGGAACAAAGTTAAAATAAAGTTCATAGTAAGATTTGATTGTTCTTTGCGTTCTGTCACAGATAGAAATAAAGGCACATCTTAGGAAAGAATGTATATGGAAACAGGCCTTTTTTTGGTAAGTTATATAAAAAACACAGATAATGTGAATTTACAGAAAATAGTGTCTTTAAGAGCATCAAGCATGTTTCTAAATTATGCCAAGATAATTTGAAATAAAAATTTAAAAAATATATGACATAACATTTTTAGAAGTTATGGATCTATAAGTCAAGGGTACTTTTATAAATGGTTATGGGGTCAAACTGGAGCAGTTGCTCAATTTGTTCCTAACCTATGTCCATTGATATAATCAAATGTGTGGCAACGTGAGTAAAGCCATATACATATTTGTTCACTCATTGAACAGCTATTTATTGAATTCATTCTACATGGCAGGATACATTACTGACCAAGATAAGTCTTTGCCTAGTGGGAAGTATAGTGGAAAGGCAGAAATTATATAAAAATACTAAATTATGAATGTAGTAAGTGAATCAAAAGATAAGCAAAAGTAGTTTGTGATGTAAGAGTGACATTTGGATTGCCTCTTGAAGGAAGAAATATGGAGACCATTTGTGTTTATAGTTTGGTTCAGAAAGCAGATGATGATGATGACTTTGTTCATCTGCGGTGTTAGGTAGGTGGAGGTGTGAGGGAGAGGGCAAAGGGCAAGAGAGAAAGCGGTAATATCTTCAGCAGAGGGAACTACATCTGTGCAGGTTCTGAGATGGGAAGTGACATGATATGTTCAAAGAACCATAGGAGGAAGGCAGTGTGAAAGTGAGGGCTGCAACTTCTGGGGAGGTAAGCAGAGAAGAACGCCTAAGAATCTTAAAGGCATAAGGATCTAGAAACCAATAACAATGGAAATTCATGGGAGAGATTTTTTTAAAGTGTATATCATTGTTATTTAATTTAAGTTAATTTTATTTTAGAAAGATTCCCTTTCCCAGTTTGGGGAATTAATGGAAGAGGTGTATGCACAGAAATAGGGAGCCCCTTTGTGTTCATTGTTATGGTCCAGAAAACAGTTGATGATGACTTCACCCACCAGGGGTGTCTAAGTTGATAGAAATAAAGGAATTTGAAAGATACCCAGGAGACAGAATCAATAATATAATGGATTACAGGAATGAAAGTGATCCCATGTTTCTAGACTGTTTGGAGGCAGGAGGGTGATCCCTGGCACTGGGGCCTCCAAAGGCAGAGGATATTTTAGGAAAGACATACTTCCATTCTACAAATATTGTTTGTGTCATATCCAAGTGGAGACAGGAATTGACAGTGAGTTATTTGGGGCTGGAATACAGCAGAGAAGTCAAAACTAGATATATTTACAAATGCTTACTAGTTACCAGTCACTATCTAAGCACTTTATAAATACTGAATTGTTTAATCTTCCTAACAACCCTCTGATACAAGTACAACTATTCATCTTATTTTACCCGTGAGAAAACCAAGACCCAGCATTACTGAATTCACTCAGTTGGAACACGCAGAGCGGGAATTCAAAACCAGGCCTTCTGGCTCTAGAGCTCACAGGCTGCCAGATCAGGCACAGGAATAGCATGGCTGTGGGTGAGACTATAGACTAAAGAGAGGAAGAGGATGGAGTCCTGAGGAACTCAGACTGTTGAAGGTCAAAAGAAGAGAGGGAACTGGCAAAGGAGACAGATTACTTCTACAAATCTGTAAGACCCATTTGCCACAACATGTGTATCCAGCAAGGCCTCATGCTTTGAAGGCAGCAGAATCCATAGGGGAGTCAGATTACACTCTTCTCCATTCATCTGGACACCCTCCTCAGCAGATACAAAGTCTTAGAGATTTATTCTGTTTGCAAAACCAGGACAGAGCTGCCAGGCCACTTTCCAGGCTCTGCACCAATTCGTGTTCCTCTGATGTTAACTCCAGTATCAATCATTTGACTTGTATTATTTTTAGTGAAATACCATGTAGCAAGGTGCTCCTAAAATATTTCCAGTTTGGAGTACTGTTAAGAAAAAAAAGAAAAAGAAAAAGAAAAAGAAGAGAGCTGGGAGTGGAGAACAACAGTGGATAAAGAAGAAGAATAATAAAAGGAGGGAAGCCCTGGCTGGTGGCGCAGTGGATAAGGTGCCAGCCTGCAAACCCAAAGGTTCAATTCCCAGTCAGGGCACATAACCAGATTGCAAGCCAGGTCTCCAGCCAGGTCCATAGCTGGAGGCAGGTGAAAGGCAACCACACATTGGTATCTCTCCCTCTCTGCCTCTCTCCCTTTACCTCTCTCTGAAAATAATAAACAAAATCTTTAGAAATAAATAAATAAAAGGAGGGAGGATGCACCCCAAGACTACTGAACAAAGAATATATAACCTTCTAAGTGAGAAGGCTGGAAAGTCATCAACACATCCTGGATCTTAATCTCAAGGAATTGCTACCCACCCATGGCCTCGTCTTTCTTACCTGAGCAATTACCCAGCTCCTTTTCAGTGGTGCTGTTAGCTGGTGTCACTAACTGCAGTTTCATAGCACCTCTGCATTAGAAAGTCGTGTGGAGCAAAGGCGCTGGAACCAGTACTGTTTGCATGATGTCTGACTTCAGGAAGTCACTCATCCGTGGCCTCAGTTTCTCATCTGTAAAATGGAGATCATAAAACCTACTTGATAAGCTTTTTATGGAATATTTTAAATAGAAAATACTTAAGAAATATCAATAATCTCATTTTTATTATTATTCAAGGGCCCATGTTCTTCAAATGCTTTTAGCAACATAATACTATGCTATTTTCAAGAGCACCAAGGTACTATATTAGTAGTCAATCATGGCCACAAATCATTAGTGAGAATTTTTAAACTTAATTAGGATGTTACAAGTTGAATTACTGACAACTATTTTTTTTGTATCAGGCAGCATTCAATCAGAGAAGCGGAAATGGTATGTGTAGGAGAGAGGGAGAGAAAGAGATTGAGATATGTCACAGAGCTTTGACTTCATGCAACAGGGATCTGGTTCAGTGGTCTCTGTAAGTCTGTTGTCTCCTTGTCAGACACTGGAGCTTGCAGGCCCAGAGCAGACTATCAGGAGGGGAAGATGGATGTAGAGTGAGAGAGCAAGGACAAGCTGGAACCCACTAATGTGAGTTGAAGCCCACAAGGACGGACTGAGACATCAGTTCTTGTTACTTCTGACCTTGATTGAATGGCTGCGTTGGAAGTGGAGGCCCCCTAGTCAAGGGCCTAAATACACACAAATGGTTCAGGTGTCAAAGAAGCTAAAGAAGTCTCCAAGAGAAGGTGGGTAGTTGTAGGCCCATCTGTTGCCTCACACCAAAGAGGTGAGCTAGCCAACAGATATGAACATGTGTAGACTGTGAAGTGTTTGCTGCTTCACTTTGCTCTCCAAATATCCCACTAAACTACCTTTTGTGGCCACCCCAAATAGAAGTGTACAGGGAATACAATTCTGGGAAATGTACTTAAGCCTCCCAATTGTTGACACTGTTACAAAACCACCAAATGTTTATTACCATGGATATTTACTAAATTGATAGTATGTGCCAAGCACCGTGCCAACTCCTTTACATCCTTTATTTCATTTATTTTTACCATACCTCCATAAGTCTATGTATGACAAGTGAGGAAACTGAAGAAACAAATTCCTCTTGGATAACTTGGCCAGGGTCAGATGAGATTTATTTGTAAGTCATGAAAAATGCAGCTACGTTTATAATGTCTGCATTACCAGATCTTCTATAGTGTTATAATCATTCTCCTAATAAATGGCTTAGCTAATAACTGCACCAGATAATCATTATCAATTTCCTATCCCTGCTCTTGTTAAAAATAATAGGGCCACAATATAGGTAAATCAAACCAGCAGGCTAAAATTGTACAGTGATGTGTGTCATGGATTTCTCAATAGAATCAGGTTAAAAGAAAAGATTTATATACCAGTAAAAACACAAGAAAGAACCAAATGTTTTGAATATCAAAATAATACCTTTCAAGAAAGACCTTGAAAATATTAGTATCTTGGGGTTTTAACTTTATTATTATATAGTAAAAAATTATATTTACTTAGTAACTTGTAAAGGGAATAGATGAAAAGGCACATTACTAGGCTATGTCTTTGGCTGGATGAAAGTGACAGAAGAAACTCTGGCTAAGTCTGTGCCACGAATGTGAGAAACACCTGGAAGATGGTGCTGAGAAGGGGGAAATCAGGATGAAGTGGCTCCCGAACCCTGGCTGTGGTCAATGCTGGAGAATATAATGTAAAGTATTTCAGGTAGTTATTACTTTGTAACATATCATCCCACAACTTAATGTATTTATATGAGAAAAGTGAAAAAATTAGGTAAGATAGGCCCGAGGCATTAATGTACCTAGTGATAATATTACACTTTTGGAATCTTGTGAAAGTGAAGTAATTTTCAGGTACTGTTTATATATAAATATTATTCTCTTAAAAATTGAACAGATATAAACATCAACTGGAGTTAGTTAAGCTGAATTTATTTCATTTCAAAAGGTATAACTTAATTTTAGTTACATTCTAAATGTAAGTAATTTAGAATGTAACTAAACGTGGAAGTGCATTGTGCATCAATTTGAACTGAATTTAACAAGAATTTCAGTGGAAATCCTCATTGTCACTTAGTTAAGAGTAACCAGTGCCTGTGAAACTGAGATCCCTGCAGGCAACCATGGGATGCCACCTGCTGAGGCAAAATTCTCAATTTTCTAGTTAAAAGCTTGTAATAAGTAAACTATGGGGATAATTGCTGAGTAAGATACAGATATTCCTGCAGAAAATAGTGATAAACTCTGGGCATAATGTAAAAAGTCACTAGCTAAGGTCACTAGAGAATGAGTGCTGCAAACAGATTCTGATGTCCTTTCAGCCTGAGGCCAGGTATGGTCAGTAGCGATTCAGGGACTGATGGAAAAACTGCAGGCTTTCTGTCCTGGGGACCTAAATGATCAAAACTGAGGAAACCAGTCCCCTAGGAGAGAGAGGGATCTTTGTTAAAAAATGGTCAGACAGGGTTCTACAAATTCTATCTGCTTTTACTCTCAACAATTCTTAAGCTATTCATATGCAAAACAGACTCAAAACAGCTCTGCTAAGACAAAAGATATGAACTGAATTTGGACCTGCTCCAGCATAAACTGAGTTTTCAGTTTTAGTATAAACCAAGAAAATTGCTTACCAAAACAAAATCAACAACTCTTATCAGAGAAAGGTATCAGAATGTAGTCTTCACACCTTAAAATTCATAATGTAATGGATGTAATCAATATTGCTTAACAGATGAAGAATCAGGAAAATGAAACATACTTTTTTAAAAGCAAGACGATATTTTTATTTGTTCAAATGTAGTGTCAGTGATAAATTAGGAAAAGAAATTATTTTCAATTTATTTAAACTAAAAAATATGTCCTACTCTTAAGAGAGCATACGCTTAAAATTGCCTGAAAGTTGAATTTAGCAGAGGATTTTAAAACAGCTATTATGATTGTGATGAAGTTGTTATTATGGCTCATAGACCTACCACCTGTATGTTTAACCTTAGTTTCCAGTCCTTCCAGAGGTTGAGCTGATATCCATAAAACTCAAAGTCCCACCATGTCATATTATCACTAGCTGTTATGGCTCAAAGCCCTCAGTTAAACTGACACTCATATCAGCCAGGACATTCCAAGGGCTTAGAGATCAACTTACAGGAGCCAAGAACAGAGCTAGGACTCTTTTTGAGCAAGATTAATTATTTACTGCCAAAATTATAACACTTTTTTTTTTGTTTGTGTTAATGATAATGGGTGTAGATGTAGCATAAAAAATAAGTAGGAGATACATATCTATGGGTAAGAGATATGTATTCATATTTTATATGAAGTGTTTTGGGGTCCTCCCAGAATGGCAGCAGGGTGTGGAGCACTGTGTGGGTCAGAGCAAGTCTATAAAATCCCACTGGAAAACTGGGAAGGCTGGGTGCATACAAGCCCCTATGCTGTGATCAGGGGACCCCAGTGAGAATTTGGCCATGAGGTACAGTCTTTTAAACTAGCAAACTTCCTTGACTTGTTTTCATTAACCCACATGTAACCTTACCCTCCCTATTTTTAACGAGCCACCTGGAGTCCTTGGTGTCTTCTTGTCTAACTGACCATGTCCTGGGCACAAGACCTCTGCATTCCTTCTATTGATTGTATAAAATAGTAACTCCTGTCCTATATAATATTGTTTCACAATGACATGTACACACACACCCCCTCCACCATTGTTACTCCATAAATACCTTTAGGGGAAGGCACCCAAGGCTCTTGTCTTTCAGACATTAGCTGGCCTTCTCTTCCCTAGCCCAAGCTGCCTGGAAAGGTTCATTTTATCCACTGCACTGAGGAATCTCTGTGGGTCAGGGGTCCCCTACAAAGTGTAATTTGGTCCATAAAAAAGTAAAGATATAACCTTTAGAACAGGCCAAAATTCACCCTGGCTGGTGGCACAGTGGATAAGGTGCCAGCCTGAGAACCTAAAGGTCACTGGTTCAATTCCCAGCCAGGGCACATAACCAGGTTGCAAGCCAGGTCTCCAGCTAGGTCTGTAGCTGGAGACAGGTGAAAGGCAACCACACATTGATGTCTCTCTCCCTCTCTACCTCTCTCCCTTCCCCTCTTTCTAAAAATAATAAATAAAATCTTAAAAAACATACAAAAAAGCAGCCCAAAATGAAGAAAAAAACTATAGTTAAAAAGCCAATATGAACATTAAAATAAAGTTCTTAAAAATAAAATAATCTCCAAAAAATACAGTAAAGAGGATAAGAATATTTTCAAAAGCATCAAAAATTAAAATATTTGAGAAAAAGTTCAACAAATGTATGTAAGACCTACACACTAGAAATTACACAACATGTGCGGGAAATTAAAGAAGATCTAAGTGAATGAAAAGCTATTCAATATTTAAGAATTAGAAGATTTAATATCATCAAGATTTTAATTCTCCCCCAAATTATCTATAAATCCATTGCAATCCTTGTGAAAATCCTACTGGACTATTTTTGCATGTATTGTTTTAAAATTTTACATTTCAATTATAAATTACATTCAGTATATTATTGTCTTAATTTCAGGTGTGCAGCATAGTGTTTAGACAATCACATACTTTATAAAGTGGTATTCCGGATATTTCAAGTGTCCACCTGGCACCATACATAGTTATCACAATACACTGATAAGCTGCTTTTAAATTTCAATGGATAAGCAATAGACCTACAATTCCTAAAGCAATTTTAAGGACTTACAATGGTTGAAGGGCTTGCATATTATTAGCAAGCTGCAGTCATCTATACAATGTGATATTGGCATACGGTAGACATATAACATCATTAGAATAGCACAGACAGAAACACATCTATGTTTCTAAGGTCAATTGATTTATTATAAAAATGTCAAAATAATTTAAGGAAAAAGAATGATGGTTGTTTAACAGTGCCGAAACAAATGGATGTCTATGCGTACAAAACAAAATCTTAACCTTTACATCACAACAAACACAAAATTAACTCAAAATGAGTCATAGACATAATGGAAATGCTTAAAGTTATAAAACTTCTAAAACACATACTTTTTTTTTGTGAAATTGAATTAGGCAATGATAGCTTAAGCAGCAACATAAAAGTATGAAATAGGAGAACATTAGATGAAATAGAAGGAAATTAGATGAAATAGACTTTAACATTTTTTAATGTTTACTATTGAAAAATACACTTGAAGTAACTATAAAGCAAATCACAGATTAGGAGAAAAGATTTTCAAATCTTTGGACTTGTATCCAGTGTATAAGGAACTCACAGCCAAATTAAAAATGGACAAATATATCAGTGGGCATGCTGTAAGATCTATCTACCTATATCTATATCTATATCTATATCTATATCTAATCCATCTACATCTACCCAACAGCAATTGAAAAGATGAACATGAACCATTAGAAAAATACAAGTTGAAACCACTATAAGAAATTAATACACACCTAGCTGGATGGCCTACATTTCAAATACTGACAATACCAAGTTTTAACAATTATGTGAGTGAATCAGGACTGTCATACATTGCTGGTGGGAATGCAAAATGTTACAGCCACTTTGGAAAGTTTGGCCATTTTTATAAAGTTAACCATATATCTGACTGAACAATCCTACTCTGAAGTATTTACCCAAGATAAATGAAAAGATATGTCCACACAGTAACTTGTACATAACTGCTCATAACAGTCATACTCATAATAACCAAAACCTGAAAACAACTCAGTTGATGAGTAAACTGCTCAATGAGTAAATAAATTGCGGTATGTATGAAATACTACTTGACAGTAAAAAGAATAAGATACTGACAGGTAGCATAGCGGTTGAAATCTTAAGAGCCTTTTGTTGTAAGAACAAACTTTTAATACAAGAAACGACATAGTTTATAATTTCATTTATATGAATTTTATAAAAAGCAAAACTATAACGACAGAGAGCAGATCAGTGGTTGCCTTGGTGACTGGGCTCAAGGAAAGGAATCAACTGCAACGAGTAATGTGGAAATGTCCTATGTATTGACTGTGAATGTGGTTATAAGAGCACATACAATAGTAAAACTCACATAACGGTATACTTTAAATGGGTGAATTTACCTAATATTAAATGATGCCTCAATAAGCAGGGGAATAAAAGAAAATAAATATAAAATACAAGATCAACTCATGAACTATGTCTGTAGGGTGTGCTTGTGCAATAAGATAATGAAAAAAACAAATAAACAAACAAAAAAAAAACAGGATTGGGATCATTGGAACCAGGGCTTTGGGATTCTAATCCAATTTTGTTTCTAGAAATTGTGTCTATCAAGAGAAATTTCTCTGGATCTTAGTTTCTTTATTTTAAAAAATAAGGTGCTTGTTTAGATGCCATCTAATGTTTCTTATAAACAAATAACTACCTCATGTGCTCTTCTACTCTTATTTCTTGCCCATGTCAAACATCACTAATTGATTACGAACAAACTCCTGAGGGGCCCAGAATCTTAGACTCCCTGTCAGCATTCCAAGCAGCTAGTACCAAATGCTGAATTGTGACTTACGAGGAAATTAAAAAAAAAAATTATTGTTGTTCTATTACAGTTGTCCCAATTTCCCCCCATTGCTCTCCACTGCCTTGCACCACCCCACCACCCCCCAGGAGAAATTTTATTTTCTAATGATACTCTCAAAAATAAGTGAATCTCTATAACCAGTTTGAAGAGAGGGCCTTAGAATCATAGTTCAATTGATGTTTATTATAGTACTAGACTATTCTATTATGCTAGCTCAAAATGGAAAATGTGTAGCACCTTTTATATGATAAGTTAATGGGGAGCAAAACAGGGCAAGGAAAATGGAAGAAATACTCTTAAGTTTGGGTTGGAGCCAAGCTTTAGAATTGTGATCTAAATGTGTGATTCAAATAGACCCTACCAACATCTCATGGGCTCACTCATGTCCTTCCTCCTGCATAAAGTCTTTCTTTTTTTGATTAATACATGCAGAGTAGTTTATCACTTCTGAAATCCTTATCATTTGTGATCATTCATTCAGCGTGACTCTGAAGCTGCCATAAAATTATTTTCATATAAGTATTACCCCAAGCTGTGTTTAGGCTCAACAGGAAATTGAGCCATAATCAATTAGCAATGTCTACCACAGGCCTGGAGCCTAGGTCATGTACCCCTCTTCGATTTTCCAAGCACTAAATTGTGGTACAGATACATCTTATTGAAGCCCTACAACATTCTAAAGTAGATCTTATTTTCTCCATTTTGCAGACAAAAAAAAAAACAAAAACAAAAACAAAAACACCCTGAGTTTCTGGGAGGTTTCTCAGAGTCCCACTCTCCCATTGTAAACGATGGAACTGGCCTTCAAAGCCTGAACTCTCCCCACGATACTACTGTGCTGCTTCTGTGCTGCTTCTCTTCATAACATCACTCAGTTTCCTGTAAGTGCCTAGCACAAAATAGGTTCTTAGTAAACATTTGTACAGACTTAATCAGCAGGCAACATGCCAATTTGGCACACAGCAGCCTAAAAATAGGAAGGTTATTTTTTTAGGCACTGTGAAGCTGAGGGAAAGTCTGAATCACAATGACAATATTTGAAAAGGCAGCCATGTTTGAAAATAAACAAAGTATTTACACACTGAAAATCAACCAAAGAATGCATAAATAAGTGGAAAAATAAATCCATGTTTCCCCTCTAAAATCAATTAATCAATCAATAAAAAGTATTTATATGTCTTTAGTGCACAAAGGGTTGTGGCCACAGGTACACATTTTCAAGTGATTAAGAGGACCATCATTTTCAGAATATATGGGACAACAATATTAAAATCTATATGACAATTAACCTGTAGGTTTTATGGCAAAATAGGCATCAATTAAAATTTTAAATATATTACTCCATGCTTAAAAATTTTTCAGTAGGTTGTTATAAGTATTAAAGTCCATAGCTCAGTCCTAAAAGTTCTTCATGATCTGATTAATATCTTTACCTTTAGACCTATCTCTACAATCATTCATCTGACTAGCTTCACATCAGTCACATACCAAGGTCCTTAAAGGTCCTTGAACCATTCACGTATCATTCAGTTTCACATCTTTTCTCTGTTCATGTACAGTATTCTTTCTTTCTGAATTATCCTTTATTCTTCTTTATCCTAACACTAATTTAAAGCCTCACTTCTTGCAACTCTTCTTTGACCTCCAGAGCCTAGTTAAAGTTCTTTGTCCTTGCTGAGCATAGAACCCTGGATTCATCAGAGCACTTTTTTTCATTGTAACTGTTGATTTCATTTTCTCTCTCCTATCTGACCATCAGCTCTTTGAAGACACAGATCACATATATATTTTGTAAAGATTCTATTTATTATTCTTAGAGAGAGAAGGGAGAGAGGCAGAGAGGGAGAGAGACATTAATATATAGTATACATTAATGTATAATGTATAGTCTTTCACCTGCCTGCAACTACAGACCTGGCTGGAGACCTGGCTTGCAACCTGGTTATGTGCCCTGGCTGGGAATCGAACCAGTGACCTTGGGGTTTGCAGGCTGGAGCCTTAGTCACTGTGCCACCAGCCAGGGTACATCAACCAGCATACTGTCTGAAACATAATATGAGCTTAATAATTACCTTTTGGATGCTGGCTGGTGGCACAGTGGATATGGTGCCAGCCTGAGAACCTAAAGTTCACAGATTCGATTCTCAGCCAGGTCACACATAACAAGGTTGCAAGCCAGGTCTCCAGCTGGAGGCAGGTGAAAGGCAACCATACATTGATGTTTCTCTCCCTCTCTGCCTCTCTCCCTTCCCCCCTCTCTAAAAATAATAAAGTCTTTTAAAAAATTACTTTTTGAATTCATGAATATTGGTTCTGTTTCTAGATGACACATGGATGAAAAGGAAATAAGGAAAATATCAACTATTTGTTGTTTTCTGTTTAGAGGGAAGGACTGTTTTACTAGGAGATGCAATAGTTTACCTCTAAGTTACTATTAGGTAATCACCTAGAGAATGAAGTATTCACCAAATTATGTTTACCAGTCTTACTTGAAGTTTCATTGGTCATATGATGAAATACAGTGAATGAATATTTGCTGAATGATGTAAAATATTTTTCAAAAAGAGTAGTGGAGGAAAACCTGCCATGTGTAATCTTGCATTCTCATTATCTTCCTTCTATCTGCTGTTGGATGATGCTAGAATGGCTTTGAAACCACAACATGGTGGGAGCCACAAAATGGAAGTGGACTGAGTCACTGAGTCACTGCTTTGGAAAGAGCTAGTGCAGTTAGAAACATACACAATGGATGTTAAATCTCTGAGACCTGGGGGTTATTTATTGCAGAAGCGTTTGTCATTTATCAAGAGTAACATAGTCAAATAAGAATTCTATTTGCATCCATATTGTTCTTTTACAAGATTCCACAGACATCCGAAAATGAAGCTGTTAAGGCCTTAAGGGAGAATCATTCAATTAAGCAGCACTTATTAAATCTTCCCACCGTAAGGGGTTCATAAAAGAGACACTGGAAGTTGCAAAGGAAACCATTTCATAACAAAGTAGACAGTGAGCATACCCAGGGGACCCTGCATATGTGGGTGGTCAGACACATGCCTACAGAGTGGTTTCAGCCTCTTTACCTCACCCTTAGGACCTGTGGGGCTACAGGGTCAACAGAAATACAGCTTGCTTGGCTCTTTAAGTGAACAGTGAAGGAGAAAACAAAGTTTGCTGGAATTTCAATGAACCCTGAAGCTTTTGCTGGTGGGAAAGGAAGACAAATTGTGTGTGGCAGGGAGGGGGATTCCTCCAGAATATTGCCTAAGGGGTTGTGGGGCAGGGGGCGCTTTCCTCCTATCAACTTGTCCCTTTCCTGATCCTTCCTACTCCCAACACCTGTTTCCTCCATGTGAGTGAGAGAGTTTTCTGCCGCAGAAGTCATGCTCTTGTCTTTTTAAGTAGCAACCAAAGTGTAACTCTAGAGATGTAGTTCCTGATAAACAAGAAAGTGGAAAAAAAACAAGGAGTGGATGCAATTATACATGTCAAACAACCTGAGGGTGTTCACTGTAGGTATCATTACCCCAAGGGATGACTTTGCTACGATACTTTAGAGGGCTCTTGATTCAACTCTATTTCACCTGTGTGGGATCTTAAACTAGAATGTGGCAAAACAAGATAATGCAGATAAATGGATAATAACTTAGGGCTAACCAGGTGTAATCAGACTCATGACTTCGCACCAATCAAGCCTGAAACAAAGACATCACTCAATTCTCAAGAGTTTGTCTCCAAAGGTCAGTGCAGAGGACACTTTTTGGGGTGACCTGTCAGTTCTGTGATGTCACTGTCTTATGAGGAACAGCTATGTCACAGCCATGAAAATCCACTTCTCAGATCTCCTGCTATGAGGACTGCCAGACTCTGAGTCTACTACAACTCAAGGCCATCCTTCCCTCTAGCTACTTTTACCAATTGCTGAGTATGGTGCAAAAACTAAGGCAGGCTACTCCTTGCAAGGTTTCAAGAATTTTCTGAATCTTGACTTTGGCTCAAGGACTCCCATTGGCTTAGCCAAAACTTCAGTGTTGTAGTCTTAGAGTCTGTCAATCCAACCTTGCTTCCTTCCTTCCTTCTGTCCCTCACAGGGATTACCCATGGATCATGGTGACCTCTGTGCATCTCCTTTATCTTTTATAGCTGTTTCCCCTAGTAAATGGGGAAGCGTGTCTCATGCTGTCTTAATGTTGTTTCTTAAAAGGCCCAAAGTAATACAAGATCATATTTATAGGTAGGGTTGCCAGAACTAGCTCTGTGTCCCAGGCTCCTGCCATAATTGCTATAGGACTAAACAACTAACCAAAGTGGAACCATGGGATAATCAATTTCAGGAGCTTAGGGTTTAAAGGATAGAGATGTAAAAACTGAAGGCCCACGGAACTCAGTCTTATTCAAGAGCTCCTTGGAGAAAAAGTCCATGAGTGCAAAAGTGAGATCCCAAAACTGCCTTCATACCTTCTTTTCCCATATTTTCGTTTTTAATTATTCCTTTATATTTTTGTGATTCTCCCTTTTCCTTCCACTTAATTCCTTCTTTTTCCTCTCGCTTTAGCTAGTCAAAGTCAATTTCTGTTACTTGTAACTCAACAAATCTAAACGACTATAGTGAAGCACAGACCAGATTTTTCATAAGTATTTTATGGTGCTGCAAACTTTCTCAGAGCCTTTCCAGACCCATTTATGTATCAGGCCTCTGTTGGCATCTCTGTGGTATTGACTTTTGCCCTCTGCATGAAGTAGGTTTTATTTTTAAGTTGTGAAAATCTTTATTTTTTCCAGGCCATTGAACATAAATTTAAAAGTCCCAAGTAAAAGTAAAGTTTAAAGATAATGCAAACATGAGTCACTGAAAGGACATTTTGATAGTTAGAAGTTATGGAAAAGGATTTGTCAAGCATCATTTGCAAAATCTCACCCATAAAGAGAAGCTGCTTAGAGACTATAAAATGGGCATCTTATCGTAGTGAGAAAGGCCAGAGATCTACATAGATTACCTAAAGCAACACATTCTTTTGCATTGGAAGGTTAAATTGCCTTTGAATGTTGAATTGCTAATAAAATAAAAATGAGCTTACATTACAGGGGGAAAAAAACACTAAGAGAAGATACAAAATAATGCAAAAACAGAAGGTGCCTTACAGGTTACATTCTTTCAAAGGCCTTGCTCCAACCCGTAGCTCTTGGACAATGCCAGCATATTTCCAAATGCCCCTGCGGCACACCTATAAGGACCGAACTCGTCAAAGTGTGAGTGACAAAAGGGCACTAAATCACACCAGGTGTTCATTACTAATCATTATTCCAGAGATTGGAAGCCCAGAGTTCTACAAACTGTTGGAGATGGCCATGTGATAAAACAAGCCACATCACCTCTGCAAGAAGACCTGCCGGCATGCTTTCAGTGTTAGGAGAAAAGTTTGCATCTTTTCACTTAGTTTTCAAAGCGATTCAGAAACAGATGGCAGAGCTTTTAAGAACTGTTTTTAAAGGCCTCAAACATCTTTTTTTTTTTTTTTTCCTGTTGTTTTTAGTCAAACACATAATGGGGAAAAAGTGAATAAAGTTATAATTGTCATATACACTAAGAGACATAGAAGCTTTGTCAAATATAAGGATGTGGTCTAGATTTTCAATCAAATGAATCAGAGGATAAGCTGAGGATCTATTAGGCCTCAAGGATTCCCTCAGGAGTGCATAAATATATTTTCAAGCACCAGACACGCTCATCATTTCTGGGGCAAAGTCTAGTTATATAGATCATTACATAAATAAGGAGCCCCAGAGCTCTCCTGGGTAATTTCAGAAGCTTTTCATTTGGTTGGGAAAAAGAAAGGAAGACAGATGATTAGTCATCATCTGCTTAATCTCCAATGACAGAATTAAAAAGCACCATTTTATTTCTGGCCTGACTTCTGTCTTCATCTCTTTGGGAGCAGAGGGAAGATGGCAGTCATGCTGTGGAACACTCTTTCCTGCATACTTGGTGCAGAGACCAAAACATAACTTTCCCTGGGAGACCCAGTGACATATTTTCTCCACAGAGGATCTGGAGCGGGTGAAGTAGCCATGTGGCTGGAATGTCGATCCTGACGAACTCTGGGCCACTGATTTCTCCTCTCCTGAGGGTGCAGAGCTCATTGAGCAGCTCATCTCTGCCTGCCCAGTGGACTCCATGGTCTCTCTTCCCAATAGTCTATTAGCAATTGCCTGGGAAAAAACCCCACAACATTCTTCCCAGGGAAAAGCAATAACTTATAATCCATTTAAAGGGAGATTAAATCCAAATGGAGAAGAGATATGTCTACCAACAGTAATAATGAGCCAACATTTAGGGTGTTTCTTTTGAGCCATGTTCTATGTGATTTCACTTATTTAGTTCTTCCTGTAACTCTGAGTCATAAATTCTTTTTCTTTCTTTCTTTCTTTCTTTCTTTTTTTTTTGGGGGGGGTGGGGATAAGTTTCTTTAGCTTTACATTATCTGGGAGGCACTTTATCTGCCCTTTCATTCTTTTTTAAAATTAATTTTATTTATTATTATTGTATTAATTAACACAAATTTATAGGTGAACAAACTGAGGCACAGAGAAGGTTCAAAAAATGTTAAAGTCACAACACTTAATGATAGAGTAAGAAGTCTTCATACAGTAAAATGTCAAGATGAGATATGAGTCCTGGCACTGTGGTTGAAAAAGCTGGGGCCTCTTTACCTCTATGCCATATTTCTTCTCTGCCTCCAAATTAAGTAAACATAATCTAGAAAGATGCACCTTTGCCCCCTGTTAAAATTATACAGTGCATTGAAGTTCAAACTTTATTCTAAAGTCTTTTCTCTCCATCTGCATATATAACCCATAGGGATAGCCTGCCCCAAAGAGAAAGTCTCCAGCTCTTTGTGAAATGTGAATCATTATGCTCACATTTTCCAAAATTACAAGGTTTTGTTTTTAGTGCCTTGCTCTGGTCCAGTTGTTTATTTCTCAGCTCTGCCCTCTGTAACTAAGGAAGGTGAGTAGCTTCTCCCTATAACAGAGCAAAACAAAAACAAAAGAGAAATAAAGAAAAGAGAAAAAGAAGGAAAAAGTTATGGTTCTATTAAGCAACTGTCTCCCTCACCAATTTCAGTGGGCTTAGTTTCAGTTGTTTAATCCCTTCTTGACCATTTTTTCCCTAGTTAAGATTGCTCAAGGTCAGCATATGCACTCTCTTAACTTGGGTATTCCCACTCTCTGGTCAGGGATCAAAACATTGAAACTTATTTCCATGTTATCAGACATGAGGATGGGTGAAAAGACTATGAGGAATGTATAAAGAAATACTTATTATGATTCAATTTTGTGAAAGCTGTTTCACTTCCTTTTGTGGGAAGGGTATAAAGGAAATCAAAGATACAGCCCCACAGCGGATGGTCTGGCCAGGACCTACTCACCCTGACTAAATGAATTCAATAGTCTGAAAGTGACTTAATGAATAGTCAAGATTCCTAGAGTCAATAATTTCCATTGTTGCCACTGCCTGCCTCCAGAGACAGGGAAATAAACAGCCCATCTCCAGCCCACAGAAAACACAGATGCCTTCCAAACCACAAGCTAGCCCTGGAAACTTGTCACAGTTATGCCAGCTGTTGGTGTTGTTACTTTCCACAGAGTCTGTCCGCAGACAGGATGCCTTTACTGTGGCAGAAAAAAGGGAGAAAAACAGCCTAAGGAAGCAAGCGAAAAATAAACATGTGAGCCTTTCCAATCAAAGAATGAAAAATGTGAACATTTATTTCAAAGTTCATGTAAAAACGAAAGTCAAAGAGTTTGGGTCATTCTATTAGAGTTCATGGAACATAGCAAGTGCTCCCAAATCTGTGATGAATGAATTTCTGTAAAATGTGTCAGAATAAAAGATTCTAAGCAGTGCATAAAGCAAGGCTATCAAGCGGTATCTTGCAAGGTTGTGTTACAAGAAGAACTAGCCCTGGCTTCCAGTCAACAGAGGAAACACTGAAAAGGTCAGTACCTCCAACTTCGTCAGTCCACTGTTGAGCCAGCAGGACCAAGTAAGGGAGAAAAGCCACATGGAGGAGGGTGGAAGCTGCTCAACAAAGTGTCTTGCCATTCAACTGATTACCAGCCTGGAAGTTCTGCATTTCCAGGCAAAATAATCACCCCTGTCTCTGGCTTCTTTTAGCAATGCCCATTTTCTAGGGTTCTGTGTAAGGTAAACATCAGCAGACCAATCATGTCTAAGTCCTCCACAGCAACTTAATAATTCTGCTGTCTCAAGAACTAGGTCAGGGACAGTGATTTCTTTTTGCCAGAGTGTTTTAAAATGTTTTAAATCAATTTCAAATGACTTAGACTAATTTTGTTTTCCTAGTGTCTCTCTCCCAGGAAACAATTTTGTCCTGCAATTGTAGGCAGATCACTTTGCTGCTCTTCTTTTCCCTGCTCTGTGTTCTGGGAGGCTCACCTCTTTGGCTGCGTCACCTGGGCTCCTCTGCCCTGTGACTTTGTTTCCTTTAACCAGTGAGTGGCACCAGCAGGAAATTAAAATGTGGCAGAGGAAAGCTGTTAGGGCACTTCTTCCTGGGCCTGCCTGCTCTGCAGTGGCTCTGGGAGTGGTCACAAGCTGCAAAGATGACAGCCCTTTCCATATCTCCAGCTCCCTTCTCCTCCCCTCTTCTGGCCTGGGATGATGGTGGCATTCCACAGTTGATCATCATTGGCAGTCCTTGTTAAGTCCCTTGCATCTTCCCCCACCTAAGCAATAGTTTCAATAAATTGTTTTCAGCTATACACTTGGAGTGCGCCTTATAACTGATACATGATATGAGTTTCATTTTTATCTTCGGTATTTCAGGAAACCAGGGTAATGTTTTAAGCATTTCGGGAGGAATGTGGGAGTAAAGTCATAATTAGATTTGAATTCAACAATATAATTCTGGCTATGGTTTGGGAAATAGGTTGAAAAAAGATGAGAGTACATATGATTGAATCAGTCAGGGGATTACTGTAGTGGTCCAGAGGAGAAATGGTGGGCTTGGACTGCAGTGTTGGTAAAGGTGAAGATGGCGGATTCAAGAGATGTTTGAATGTGAAATTAGCAGAACCCAGTGATGGAATCAATATGGAGAGAGGGAGGTAGGTGAGAGACTGAGATGCCACAAATTAACTCACTGACTTTTGGGTTTTGAGCATGCAGCATTAGATAAGAAATGCAGCATTGGTGTACCAGATTCCTAGGATAATGCTCATAATTTTCTTTTAGGGCATGGTTATTTTGAGTTGTCTTTCAGATATCTAAGTAGAGCCTGGCTCGTGTGACTCAGTGGATTGAGTGCCAGCCTGCGAACCAAAGGGTCACTGGTTTGACTCCTAGTCAGGGCACATGCCTGGGTTGTGGGCCAGGGCCCCAGTTGGGGACAAGTGAAAGACAACCACACATTGATGTTTCTCTCCCTTTCTTTCTCCTTCCCTCCCACTCTCTCTAAAAATAGATAAACTCTTTTAAAAAATAAAAACTTCTGAAAATTATACACTCAGTCTAGTACTCAGAATAGAGGTCTAGATTTGAGACTTGCATTTGAGAGTTGTTTCTATACAGGTGTTAATTAACCCTGTGAATTATGACCTCTGGGAATGAGAAGTGCTTTCCCTGTCCCAGATAAAAATCTCATGGAAACGCTTTAGGCACCTTAAAAATAATGGAAAATAAACAAATATGCGAAGTAACCTGTCAGCTATTTTTTTTATTTTTCAGATCACATGCACACATTAATACAAACATTTAAAATTCAAAATAATAAAAAGAGCTCCTTTTATCAAATACATATTATATCATTTTTCATTACCCAAGTCTGAAGCAAAAAATTTTAATGCCTTACAAGAGAATGCTAAGTGAACAAAGAGATATGTATGTTCTCAAAAAATACATTTTTTTTCCCACCCTAAAGGGCGAGGACTTTATATTGCACATACTTAAGTGAAGTTGTCATGGTAACTAACTGCAGAGGCTTACTCTCATTATTATGTTCTTCTCTGTCCTAGCAATATCGCCTAGGTTCCTATCCATCTCACCCATGTCCAATTCAAAAAATAGCTCTTTCTTGACCCAGAGTCCTTTCTTTAGCAATTTCCAGAGAAACTTTCCTTGATTCCTATTCCCATATGCTCTAAGAATATTTGCTGGATCTGATCATGCTGTAAGATCTCATTTTTTATCTATTTTATAATTAAAATGTCTAAATCTGAACATGTAGAACTATATCTAGTCTCATAGATATAAGCAAACAGGGCTACCTTTTGGCACAAGAGATATTGTTTTAGTTGCAAATGTACATGTATTGCAACATTTCATAAGACAATACTTACTTTTGCCACTTTCAGGCTACTCTAAAATTTTCTATCCTATCTTGCTTAAGTTTTCAAAATGCTGATTGATATCTATCAGCTTGATTTCATAATCTACTCTTGGGGTCCAACTTCCAAGTTCCTTCTGGTTTCTGGTTCCTCCACCAGTTTCATAGTTCTCTGATTTACTATTGATTTAACCTTGGATTTGTGTACTGACCTAAGCGTTGTCCTTGGGTTTTGCTAATTTTTGACCCAGAGTCACTAGGTGAACAGAGGGGGAATAAAGACTTGTGAATGAAGCAGCTATATGAGGATGCAGTTATGTGTGCATGTATGGCACACATGTGTCTTTGTTCCAGTCCCAGGGAACTTATCCTTTCGTCTGCTCTCAGGATATTGATGATTTTGTTTGTTATAGGAGACAAGCATGTTTAGGAGAAATGCTTGCCTCAGTTTCTGCTGAGCAGTTGGCGTGTATTTAACGTAAGGACTCAGCTTATTGTGAAGATGACAAGGTTTTCATTTTCATGTTGGCTGCCAGAAATCATCCAGCTAGGCAGTGCACATTCTCTTCTCTAGATCCAAGTTCCAGTCTCATCCTTACTATTTCTTCGTCTTTAGCTACGTGTTATTTTGCGTGTTATTATCTTTGAAAAACACCTCAGATGTGTTTTTCCCTTCTTGAAAGTTGCAGGATATAAAGGAAAAGTGGGTGTAAAAAAATGAGAAGCACAGTCAAGTGAGATGGCTAAGAACATGAGCTCTGGAATCAGGTGGCCTTTTTACATATTGATTTTCTCATCAATTAAACAAAGAAAATAAGAATATCTTTGGCAGAGACCTATAGTAAGGATTATGAGATAAAGCATGTGAAGTACTTTGCAGAGTTTATGAGGTATAATAAGTGCTAAGCTAATGTTAAATATTATTATAAAAACAAATGCATTTGAGTTTGTATATCTGTGACTTTCTGAATAAACATACACACAGAGGCATGTGACATGAAAAAATATATTAACATGTAGCTGGAGGCAGGTGAAAGGCAACTATACATTG
>PVIW01000310.1:0-67648 GCA_004026585.1 Noctilio leporinus
GTCCTTCACTGACTGGCTTATTTCACTAAGCATAATACTCTCCAGTTCCATCCATGTTGTTGCAAAGGGTACAAGTTCCTTCTTTCTTTCTGCTATATAGAATTCCATTGTGTAAATGTACCAAAGTTTTTTGATCCAATCATCCACTGATGGGCACTTAGGCTGTTTCCAGCACTTGGCTATTGTAAATAGTGTCGCTATGAACATAGGGGTACATAGGTTCTTATGAATTGGTGTTTCAGTATTCTTTGGGTATAGTCCAAGTAGTAGAATTGCTGGATCAAAAGGTAGTTTCATTTTTCGTTTTTTAAGGAAACCCCATACTGTTTTCCACAGTGGCTGCACCAGCCTACATTCCCACCAACAGTGTATGAGGGTTCCCTTTGCCCCGCATCCTCGCCAACACTTGTTGTTTGTTGATTTGTTGATGATTGACATTCTGACAGGTGTAGGGTGGTATCTTATTGTGGTTTTAATTTGCATCTCTCCGATGACTAGTGATGTTGCGCATTCTTTCATATGCCTCTGGGCCCTTTGTATATCTTCCTCAGTGAGTTGTCTGTTCAGGTCCTTTGCCCATTTTTTAATTGGGCTGTCTGTCTCCCTGGTGTTGAGTCGCATTACTTCTTTATATATTTTGGAGATCAGACCCTTGTCTGAGGTATCATTGGCAATTATGTTTTCCCGTACAGTTAGTTCCCTTTGAATTTTGCTGCTATTTTCTTTAGCTGAACAGAAACTTTTCAATTTGATATAGTCCCATTTGTTGATTCGTTCTTTGATTTCCTTTGCCCTTGGTGAAGTATCCGTAAACATATTTTTGCATAGGATATCCGAAAGTTTACTGCCTATATTTTTCTCCAGGACCTCTATGGTGGCACTGCTTATTTTTAAATCCTTTATCCATCTTGAGTTTATTTTGGTGTATGGTGTAAGTTGGTGGTCTAGTTGTATCTTTTTGCATGTTGCTGTCCAGTTCTCCCAACACCACTTGTTGAAGAGACTGTTTTGACTCCATTGGATGTTCCTTCCCCCTTTGTCAAATATTAGTTGACCATAGAGTCCTGGGTTAATTTCTGGGCTCTCTATTCTGTTCCATTGATCTATATGTCTATTCTTATGCCAGTACCATGCTGTTTGGATGACAGTAGCCTTGTAGTATTGTTTGGTGTCCGGTATTGTGATTCCTCCTACCTTGTTCTTCTTTCTCAAGATTACTGTGGCTATTGGTGGGTGTTTTTGGCTCCATATAAGTTTTTGAAGTATTTTTTCTATTTCTGTGAAGTCTGTCATTGGTATTTTAATTGGGATTGCATTGAATATGTAGATTGCTTTGGGTAGTATGGACATTTTAAGGATGTTAATTCTTCCCATCCATGAACATGGTATATGCTTCCATTTATTTGTGTCTTCCTTGATTTCTTTCTTCCATGTTCTGTAGTTTTCTGAGTACAGGTCTCTTACCTCTTTGTTTAAGTTGATTTCTAAGTACTTTATTTTTCTTCTTGCTATATGAAATGGGATTTGTTTTCTTGCTTCTATCTCTGATGTTTCATTATTGGTATACAAAAATGCTTTTGATTTCTGGATATTGACTTTATACCCAGCTATTTTGCTAAATTTGCTTATTAGGTCAAGTAAGTTTTTGGTGGAGCCAGTTGGGTTTTGTATGTACACTATCATATCATCTGCAAATAATGACAGTTTGACTTCCTCCTTTCCAATTTGGATACCTTTGATTCCTTTTTCTTCTCTGATGGCTATAGCTAGAACTCCCAAGACAATGTTGAATAGAAGTGGAGAAAGTGGACAGCCTTGTCTCGTTCCTGATCTTAGGGGGAAAGTTTGTAGTTTTTGCCCTTTGAGTATGATGTTGGCTTCAGGTTTCTCATAGATGGCCTTTATGATGTTGAGGTATGCTCCCTCTATTCCCATTTTGCTGAGGGTTTTTATCATAAATGGTTGCTGCACTTTATCAAATGCCTTTTCAGCATCTATTGATATGATCATATGGCTTTTATCTTTCAATTTGTTGATGTGGTGTATTACATTGATTGATTTTCGAATGTTGTACCATCCTTGCATCCCTGGGATGAAGCCCATTTGATCATGGTGTATGATCTTTGTAATATACTGCTGAATCCGATTGGCCAATATTTTTTTGAGTATTTTAGCATCTATGTTCATTAGAGATATTGGCCTGGAGCTTTCTTTCTTAGTTGGATCTTGCCCTGATTTTGGGATTAGAATATTATAGGCCTCATAGAAAGAATTTGGGAGTCTTCCCTCTTCTTGGATTTTTTTGGAATAGGTTGAGAAGGATGGAAGTTAGTTCTTCCCTAAATGTTTGGTAGAATTCACTTGTGTAGCCATCTGATCCAAGGCTCTTGTGCTTTGGGAGATTTTTTATTACTTCTTCAATTTCACTAGTTGTTATTGGTCTATTCAGGATTTCTGCTTCTTCTGGATTCAATTTTGGTAGATTATACACTTCCAGAAATTTGTCCATTTCACCCAGGTTGTTCTGTTTCTTGTCATATGATTGTTTGTAATAGTGTCTTACAATCCTTTGTATTTCTGAAGTATCAGTTGTGATTTCTCCTCTGTCATTTCTGATTTTGTTTATTTGGGTCCTCTCTCTTTTTCTTAATGAGTCTGGTTAAAGGCTTGTCAATTTTGTTTATTTTTTCAAAGAAACAGCTCATGGACTTACTGATTCTTCGAATTGTAGTTTGAGTCTCTGAGTTATTTAATTCTGCTCTGATCTAGATGATTTCCTTCCTTCTACTTGCTCTGGGCTTTGTTTGTTGTTGCTCCTCTAGTTTTTGCAGCTTTATAGTTAGGTTGTTTGTATAAGCTTCTTCCATCCTTTTTAGGTAGGCCTGTGTTGCTATGAAGTTCTCTCTGAGGACTGCCTTTGCTGTGTCCCATAGGTTTTGGGCTGTTGTGTATTCATTGTCATTTGTTTCCAGAAACTTTTTGATTTTATCTTTGATCTCATTGTTAACCCATTCATTACTTAAAAGCATGTTATTCAGTCTCCATGAGTTAGAGTGTTTTTGGTTTTTTCTCTTGAGGTTGGTTTCTAGTTTCAAGCCAATGTGATCCTCAGATGCTTGTTATGATTTCAGTTATCCTGTATCTGTGGAGGCTTGTCTTCTGACCTACCATGTAGTCTATCTTTGAGAATGTTCCATGTGCATTTGAAAAGAATGTGTATTTTGCTTCTTTGGAGTGAAAGGTTCTATATATATACGTCAGTTAGTTCCATTTACTCTAGAGTGTTATTCAATGCCGCAATATCCTTGGTATTTTTTGTTTCGAAGATCTGTCCGTTATTGATAATGAGGTATTAAAATCCCCTACTATTAGTGTGTTGCCATGTATAACCTTCTTGAAGTCCTCCAAGATTTTCCTTATATACTTGGGAGCTCCTATGTTGGGTGCATATATGTTTACCAGAGTTATATCTTCTTGTGGAGTGTTCCCTTAAGTATTATGAAGTGTCCTTCTTTCTTTTTTATGGCATTCATCATAAGATCTATTTTGTCTGAAATAAGTATTGCTACTCCAGCCTCTTTTTCATATCCATTTGTTTGATACATGTTTTTCCATCCCTTCACTTTTAGTCTGTGTCGATCTTTTGTTCTGTGATGTGTTTCTTGAAGACAGAATATATGTGGGTCATGTTTTCTTATCCATTCAGCTACCCTATGTCTTTTGATTGGCACATTTAATCCATTTACATTTAAGGTTATTATTGATTGATACTTATTTATTGCCATTTTCCCACTTTGAACCTGTATTCCTCTTTGTATCTCTCTGTCTCTTCATTTTTTTAAAGCAGACCCTTTAGCATTTCTTGCAATGCTGGTTTGGTACAGATGTATTCTTTTAGTCTTTTTTTGTCTGGAAAGCTCTTTATTTTTTTTTCCATTTTGAACAAGAGCCTTGCTGGGTAGAGTATTCTTGGTTGTAGGCCTTTGTTTTTCATTACCTGGAATATTATTTGCCATTCCCTTCTGGCTTGTATTGTTTCTGTTGAATAATCATTTGATAACCTTATTGGAGCCCCCTTATATGTTATTTGCTGTTTCTCTCTTGATGCTTTTAGGATTCTCTCTTTATCTTTGAAATTTGCTATTTTTATTATAATGTGTCTTGGAGTGGGTCTGTTTGGATTGATCCTCATTGGGACCCTCTGTGCTTCCTGAACTTGAGTAACAGTTTCACTCATCATGTTAGGGAAGTTTTCTATCATTACTTTTTTGAACAGGTTTTTCATTCCTTGTTTCTCTTCTCCCTCTGGTATCCTTATGATATGGATATTACTGCATTTCATGTTGTCCTGTAGCTCTTTTAAAACCTCTTCATTCTTGTTCAGCCTTTTTTCATTCTGTTGCACTGTCTTGGAATATTTTTCTAGGTTGTCCTCCAGCTCACTGATCTGATCCTCTGCTTCCTCTAACCTGCTGTTGATTCCTTCTACTGTATTCTTCAATTCAGAAATTGTATTCTTCATTTTCTCCTGGCTCTTACTGATAGTTTCTATGGCCTTTTTAATGCTGGCGTAGTTCTCAGTAAGTTCCTTGTAGATTCCCTGGAGTTCTTTGTATTTCCCCTGGAGTTGTTTGTAGTTCCCCTGGGGTTGTTTGTCGTTTTCTTTGAGCTGGCTAAGCTCATTGAGCATCTCTATCATCATTATTTTGAATTCCATATCTGATAGTTTGCTTTCCTCTGTTTCATATACTAATCTTTCTGAGGATTCCTCCTTTCCTTTTGGTGATGGACTGTTTCTTTTTCTCCCCATTTTTAGTTTTTGTTGTAATCTAGTCAGACTGTGTTCAGCTGCCAGACTAAGGAACTGCTAGGCTGGAAGGATTGATTTGATTTAGTTGTAATCCTATTGGTCTGTGATCCACCACCAGGCTTAGATGCAGCTTGGGGTGACAGACTGATTCAGTTGTAAATCAATAAATCAGCTACCAAACTCAGGCCCTGCTGGGCTAGACAGAGAGGTTTAATTGTAATCCAATTGATCAGCCACCAGCTCAGGTGCAGCCTGGTGGGACAGATTCAGATGTAAATCAATGAATCTTTGATCACCCACCAGGCTCACACGCCACTGGGCTAGGCAGCAAGATCCAATTGTAATCCAATGGATCTGCGTTCGGCCACCAGTCTCAGAAGCTGCTGGGCTAGACTACTGTAATCCATTGAATCTGTGATCAGCCACCAGGCTCAGAGGCCAGTGGATGGGACAAATTAACTCAGTTGTGAACCATTGAATCCACGATCAGCCACCATGCTCAGTTGCCACTGTGCGGGGCTGATTGACTGACCCAGCTATAAGTCAGAGGGTTTGTAATCTGCTGAACAAGAAGGACTGACCCAAAGCAATGAATCCACAATCACCCACCAGGCTTGCATGCCACTGTGTGGGGCTGGCTGACTGGTCTAGCTGTAAGTCAGAGAGTTTGTGATCAGCCGTCAGGCCCAGGCATTGCTAGGCGAGAAATACCTCTTCAGGTGCCAACTATTGTATCTATGCTCAGACAGGGCAGGGCAGGAGAGGTTTATTTAGATGTAAATCAAAGAATTATGATCAGGCACCAGGCTCAGACACCACTGAGTGGGGCAGATTGATCCCAGTGGGCAGGGCTATGAGGACCCTCATGCAGAAGCCACCTGGCACAGGGCAGTCCACCCGAGGTGTGGGCGATGAGTCAGCACCAGGACCCCCACAATTGCCTCCCCACTTCTCTCCTCCAAGCTACCACTGCAAACTCTTTCCATGTGTCTCCAGTCCTTTCTACCCTCATTCTGCTGGACCCCAGGGTCGGTGGGTGCCAATGCATTTTTGCTGTGGTCACCCTAGTAGTTCTGCATCTCCAGAGCTTTCCAGGTAAGTAAACACCTCAGCTTTCCGCCCTTCTCAGCTGGATGCTGCTCTACTCTCCGCCGTGTTGCTGCAGCTGGGACACCCAGCAAGGGGGATAAGAACCCACCCGTCTCAGGTGGAGCCCCCAGCCCCATCCCTTTGGCTGCTGCCTCTGGTAGAGGCCCAGCCTGCTCTCTTGCGTTTCCATGATTCCTACCAGTCACATTGTGATGAAACATCATCTTCTGTTCCGTCTGTTGGTTATAGGACTTCTTTCCGCTGGTGTTCTGTTGGTAATTCTAGCTGACTTTTTCTCCAAAAAAGTAATTTCAGATGTGACCTGGGAGGAGATTGGTGTAGCTCCACTTACTCCTCCTCTGTCTTGTCAGAACCCCTGTTTCTGATTTGATTCTTGGTTTCATCCACTCTACTGTTGTTTCCCTGTAAATGGTTCTTTATTTTAATTAGTGAATCTGTTGTTTCTAACTGGATCTTTTTTATGCTTTTGAGGCCCTCACTAAGTTCCTTGAGCATCCTTATAACGAGTGTTTTGAACTCTCCATGGGTACGCAAGTCCTGTAGTTAAGGTTTTTTTTTTGGTTTTTTTTTTAATTTTCTCTTTTCAATGTATGGTTGCCTTTCACCTCCCTCCAGCTACAGACCTGGTGGGAGACATGGCTTGCAACCTGGTTATGTGCCCTGGCTGGGGAATCAAACCAGCGACCTTTGGGTTCACAGGCTGGCACCTACACTGTAGGTAGGTCAATAGGAGGAGTTGTCACTCAGCTGCAAGGACTGGCTGTGACCACTGACCACCAGCCTCTGCCCTCTGTGGAGAATCAGCTGTGTAGGGGCAGGATGATGGTGCTCCAACATGGTCTATAGCCGTCCATGGTGTGTGCAGGGGTTTCCTGGTTGTTGTGGGCCAAGTTCACCTCCCACCTTTGTTCCGCCTGAGGCACCCTGCCTGAGCTAGTAAGCAATATGAGTTGCTGCTACTTGTGCTGGGCTTGGAGATTCCCAGGTGAAGCCAAGCTGCTGTGGACCTGGGGTAGCTACTGCTAGTGCCAGGTCTGGGCCACTTAGCAAGGGGTATGGGGATTGGGGGCTCATTGAGACTTTGCTTGTTTGATAAGATTTACAAAGTTGTGAATCATGAGCCAAGGTAAGCCATTCGTATTGAAAAGTCTCTGTTAACAGCTTGGGTAGGCCTGTAAGTAAGTATTGGGTGGATGGAGTCTCGGGATCTCCAGGGTGAGCAAACAGTGTTGGCCAGGTTGATGGAGTCTCAGATATGGCACTTGCCTGCTGGCCCTGTGGCTCTCTGGATGAAGGGCTCAGAAAAGGGACAATGCCCTATGTCTGCCTTTCTGTCTGGGAGAAAGCTGTACCCCAATTCTTGCCTTAATGCTGGACACTTCAGTTCCTCCCTGTGTTCCACTGGTGCCTTTTAAGCGTCTACCTTGGTGCTGGAGCTCAGAGGGAGTGAGTCTGAGTAAGGCTGTGTGTGGGTTCTTTAAGGGGAACTGCTTGGGACTCAAAAAGTTTCTTCTGCTGACTTAATCCCCACTAGGTTTTATAGCCAGAAGTTATGGGGACTTATCTTCCTGACACTGGAACCTTGGGCTGGTGGGTGTGATGGGTGGGTGGGACTCCTTGCTCCTAAGATATCCCTCTTGAATTTTTATCCACCACACATAGATGTGGGACCAGCCCATTCCATGTCTGCACCCTTTTACAAGTCTGGGTGGACAAGGTTTCTTTAATACTGTAGTTGTTAGACTTCCATTCAGTTAGATTTCTGACAGTTCTGAATGATGGTTGTTCCATGTTACTATTGTATTTTTGATGTGGTTGTGAGGATGCAAGTCATGTTTACCTTTGCTGCCATCTTTTATTGGAATTGCTGACAGCCACACGACAATGGTAGATCACAATAGCCACATGGTTCACAACTTCTTTCAGTTCTTAGATAGGTAAATACCTATCTAAGCTGTGTATAGGTCAATGTTAACCTAATTTTTAACTCTTAGCTATGAATATTGATGAAAATCACCAACACCATTAATAATAATACATGTTTTATCAGAGAGAAAGAATAATGTGGTTAAGAGCCAAGCATTGGAATCATACTGTTTATGAATTCAAATCTTATCTCTTGTGCTTAACCAAATGACCTTGAAATAATTCATTGTGATTGTATCTGTAAGGTTTTTCCCCTTGCTTCTGACAAATGGTCAGTGATCAACAAACGAGAACTATTATTATTCACTTTGCCAGACTCCCAATGAGCTCTTTAACAGATACTATCCTGTTTAACCTAACTTCACTGAAAAATACTCTTTTTTCCTTTTTTTAGGTTCAGTAACTGAAACTTAGAATAGTTGCATCATTTTTCCAGGGCTGTTTGACTGCAGAGTGGTATAATTTGAATGTAGGTCTGTCTTAATGCCATTTTTATTAAATGTCATTTATATTAGTATTTTCTGACCCTTTCTTTTAAGTTATTTTTTAAATTTTATTAGATATTTAATTTATACAAAGAGTATTTGTAGCATATGTATAAGTTGAAATATTAACAAATAGCATACATGCACTACCCAACCTGAAATATAAAATGCCACCAACATCTTTGAATGCCCCTCTGTGTACTCAAGCCCTGCTAACCTCTTCCAATTTGGGGATTATCACTTGTTAACTTTTCTTTGTTGGTTTTCTGCACATAAATATATTCCTAAACAAAATTTTTCTTTACGTAACTGTCTAATTGAATAGGCGTAATATATGAGATGTGAATATAAAGGAGGTTTGTTTCCTTGCTCCCCATGTTCCCCTTAAATTAGCTCTGTGATTAGTTCTTCCCTCAACTTGAAAATTCAGGCAGGTCTTAAGACTTTTTTAGTCATTTTTGGGTCATAATAAGCTCATAATCACTTCAAGTTTTTAAAAAATGTTACTTCTGCAATTCAGATGCTCGATTTCATGTAATGATCAGCTTTGACCTGGCTTTAAAATTGAGGCTGTTAATGTGGCAGGGCATGTTTCACTCCCTGGCCACCCCCAATGCTATTCCTGAAAGTATTGCAGGTATTCCAAGCCCTCATTCTTTCCTGTGAATTATAAATCAGCCAGTCAAGGTTATACACCCACAGAGTTTGGATTAAAGGTATTTCTGAATCTTGGTGATGTAATACTATTAGTTTTTCCATTACCTGAGTCAGGTTAGTGTGATTATTAACACAAGGGGTGGTTTCTAGATGCTTATCTGTGCTGTATACAAAGCTTCCAAGTTTTTCATCTGACTTCTCCACTCAGCAACTGTTTGCTTATTCAGATTTTAAATTAGTATGCCACACTTTATGTCTCAGAGAAGTTTTAAGTTTATAGACATATAGATGGGAAAGTACAAAGTTCTCAAATACCCCTAACCCCTGTGGGGACCCCCGACCTGTAGAGATCCCTTGGTGCCACAGATGAAACAAAGACTCCTCAGGCAGCTTGTGCTAGGGAAGAGAAGGCCAGCTAATGTCTGAAGGACAAGAGTCTCAAGCACGTTTCTCCAAAGGTATTTATTGAGTAACACGGTGGAGGCTGCATGTACGTGTCATTGTAAAAGAAGAATATTCTATAGAATTGGAGTTACTATGTTTACAATCAATGGAAGGAATGCAAAGGACTTGCCCCAGGACATGGTCAGCTAGACAAGGAGATGCCAAGGACTCCAGGTGGCTCATTAAAAATAAGGAGGGTAAGGTTATATGCAGGTTAATGAAAACAAGTCAAGGAAGATTGCTAGCTTCAAAGATTATATCTCATGACACCAAATTCCCATAAGGGTACCCTGATCACAGCAATGGGGCTTGTATGTACCCAGCCTTCCTGGCTCTCCAGTTGGGTCTTACAGACTTGGCTTGACCTGCATGGCGCTCCACACCCTGCTACCATTCCAGGAGGACCCCAACACCTTGTATAGTTTCCCCTGTTAATAACATCTTGCATTGTGGCACATGTTACAAATGATAAACCAATGTTGATTATGCTGGTACAGTTGTCCCCTTTTTTTCCTTTCACCCCCCCCCCCCTCCTCCTGGTATTACCATTTCCTCCAGCAACCCCTCACCCCTTAGTTCATGTCCATGGGTGATGCATGTAAGTTGCTTGGCTTCACCCTTTCCTATACTATTCTTAACACCCCCCTTTCTATTTTCTACCTATAATTATGGTTCTTGTATGTCTATTTCCTTTGCCAAATTAGGGAAGTTTCCTTACATTATTTTTTTAAGTAAATTATCAATTTCTTGCTCTTCCTCTTCTCTTTCTGGCGCCCCTATGATTCAGATGTTGGTATGTTTAAAGGTTGTCCCAGAGGTTAGTAAGCCTCTTCTCACTTTTTCTTCTTCTATTTCCAATTCTTGTTTCTTCTTCCTGTTCCCGGTGAATGTTTCTTTCTTTTGTTCTAAATCGTTGATTTGAATTCTGGCTTCCTTCCAATCACTGTTGGTTTCCTGTATATTTTATTTTATTTCATTCTGTACAGCCTTCACTTCTTCCTTTATTTTGTGGCCATACCAAATCATTCTATTAGCATCATTACTCCAGTGTTTTGAACTCGACATCTGATAGGTCGGCTCTCTATGTTTTGTTTAGTCCTATTTCTGTAGTTCTGTTCTTTCTTTTGAGCCACATTGCTTTGCCTCCTCAAACTGGTAGCCTCTCTGTGCTTGGTTCTGTGTATTAGGTAAATCTGCTTTGACTCTGTGTCTTGGTAGTATGGCCTAATGTAGTAGGTGTCCTGTATGGTCCAGTGGCACAGCCTTGCCTGTCACCCAAGCGGGGTACTTGAGGTGTACCCTTCATGTGGGCTGAGTACACCCTCCTCTTGTAGTTGAGTTTTGTTTGCTGTGGCAGATCAATGGGGGGGATTTACCCAGGACAGTCAGCTGCAAGAACTGGCTGTGACCACTGACCACCAACCTCCACCCTCTGTGGAGAGTCAGCTGTGCAGGGACAGGGTGTTAATACTCCAACATGGTCTGTAGCTGCCCTGGGTTTTCCTGTGTGGTGCAGGCCAAGGTCGGCTCCCACCTAGGCCACCCTGCCTAAGCTATAAAGCAATCTGAGATGCTGGGACTTGTGCTGGGCTTGGAGATTCCCGGCTGAAGCCAAGCTGTAAATCTAGACTGGCTGCTGCTAGTGCCAGACTTTGAGTTCACTGAGGCAGCTGTTGCTTGTTTGAGAGGATTTAGGAAGTTGGAAGATGGTTGAGTGGTGATGCTTTGACATGGTCTGGAGCTGTCCACTGGGGCCTCCTGGGATTACAGGCCATGGTGAGCTGCCACCTATGTTCTGCCCAGGAGTCACCTGACATGAGTTACCAAGTGATCTGCAGGTGCTGCTACTTATGCTTGGAGTTGCCCAGATGAGGACAAGCTGAGAATCGAGGCCAGCTGCTGCTAATGCTGGGGCTGGGGACACTTCATAAGAGGTACAGGATCTCTGAAGCCAGATGCTGCTTGTCTCAGAGATTTTAGAAAAATTTGAAGCATAGGCCAAGATAGACCATTTGTATGGAAAAGCCCCTGGAAATAGGTTGGGTATGCCTGAAAGTAGGGTGTGGTCAGAGAGAGGGTCTCAGCGAATCACTGGGGCTGAATAAACAGTGTGAGCCAGGCTGATGGAGTCACAGATGTGATGTGGCACCAGCCTGCCAGCCTTAGGGGGAGAGGAGTTCATTAAAGGAATATTGACCTCTACCAGTATTTTCTTTTTTTCAGTTTTTCCCTCTCTCTTTTTTCTTTTCTGCTCAATTCTTCTGCTCTTGCGCCCCCTTATACCCACCAGCAACAGCTTTTTAGGAGTCTGTTATTATTTTGCTTGTTAGTTCATTTCATTCATTAGATTTCACATATGAGTGAAATCATATAGTGCTTGTCTTTCTCTGACTTTCTTATTTCATTCAGCATAATGCTACCCCAGTTGATTCATGCTGTAGCGGAGTCAGGTTTTCTTCTCTTTTACACCCAAGTAGTATGTAATATTCCATTGTGTAAATGTCCCACAGCTTTCTATCCACTTTTCTACTGATGGACGCAGACTGCTTCCAAATTTTGGCTGTTGTCAGTAATGCTTCAATGAACATGGTGGTGCATATAGCTTTCAAATGAGTGTTTTGGGTTTCTTCAGATAAACTCCCAGAAGTGAAATTGCTGGGTCATAAGGTACTTTCGTTTTTAATGTTTTGAGGTAACACCATACTGCTTTCCACAGTTGTTGCACCGATCTGCATTCCCACCAACATTGCAGAAGGGCTCCTTTTTCTCCACATTCTCACCAACACTTTATTGTTGATTTGTTGATGATAGCCATTCTGACCAGTGTGAGGTGGTATCTCAGTGTGGTTTTAATTAGCATTTTTCTGATACTTAGTAACATTAAGCATATCTATTTTCCATTTGTATGCTCTCTTTGGAGAAGTGTCTATTCACTTTTGCCCATTTTTAAAAATTGGCTTGTTTGGATTTTTTTTTTTGGATTTTTTTTGTGTATGTGTGTGCATTGAGTTTTATAAGTTCTTTATTAATTTTAGATATTAACCCTTTATTAGCTGTATTGGTGAATATGTACTCCCATTCAGTAGGTTATCTTTTCATTTTGTTGATTATTCCCTCTGCTTTGCAAAACTTTTTAGTTTGATGTAGTCTCAATTATTTACTTTTTCTTTTCTTTCCCTTGCCCAAGGAGATGTATCAGAAAAAAATGTTACTAGTAGAAATGTCAGAGATTTTGCTGCCTGTGTTTTCATCTAGGATTTTTATGGTTTCTAGTATAATAACATTTAAGTCTGTTATCCATTTTGAGTTTATTCTTATGTATAGTATAAGAAGATGGTTTCATTTTTTCACTTATCTGTCCCATTTTCCCTACACCATTTTTTGAATACACTATCTTTACCCCATTGTATGTTCTTACCTTACTTCTCAAATATTAATTGACTATAAAAATGTGAATTTTGCCCTGGCTGGTGGCACAGTGAATAAGGCACCAGCCTGCGAACCCAAAGGTCATTGGTTCGATTCCCCAGCCAGGGCACATAATCAGGTTGCAAGGTCTCCAGTCAGGTCCATGGCTGGAGGCAGATGAAAGGAAACCATATATTGATGTCTTTCTCCCTCTCTGCCTCTCTCCCTTCCCCTCTCTCTAAAAATAATAAATAAAATCTTTAAAAAAATTTTTTTAGGTGAATTTATTTCTGAGATCTGTATTCTGTTTATTGATCGATGTTTCTGTTTTTATGCCAATACCATGCTGTTTTGATTACTGTGGCTTTGCAGTGTAGTGTGATATCCAGTAGCATGATTCCTCCAACTTTATTCTTCTTTGTCAAAATTGCTGTTGCTATTCTGTGTCATCCATGGTTCTAAATAAATGTTTGGAATAATGTGTTTTAGTTCTGTGAAATACACTATTGGTATATTGGGAATTGTGTTGAATATAAATTGCTTTGGGTAATATGGATGTTTTAATGATTTTAATTATGTCTATCCATGTACACAGTATGTGCTTACACTTACATGTATCTTCTTCAGATCCTTTCTTTAGTGTCTTATAATTTTCTAAGTACAGATCTTTTACCTCCTTAAGTTTCTTCTTAGATACTTTATTCTTTTTAAAGCAATTGTGAGTGGGATTATTTTCTCAGTTTCTTTTTCTGATAGTTCATTATTGGTGTTTAAAAATGCTTAAGTCCTGGTTGGTGGCACAGTGGACAAGGCATCAGCCTGCGAACCCAAAGGTCACTGGTTCGATTCCTAGCCAGGGCACATAACCAGGTTGCAAGCCAGGTCTCCAGCCAGGTCCATAGCTAGAGGCAGGTAAAAGGCAACCATACATTGATGTCACTCTCCCTCTCTACCTCTCTTCCTTCCCCTCTCTCTTGAAAAATAATAAATAAAATCTGTTTTTAAAATGCTACCAATTTCTGAATGTTATTTCATATCTTTCTCTTTTACTAAATTTATCAGTTCTAGTAGTTGCTTGGTGGAATCTTTAGGTTTCTCTATACAGTATATAATATAATGTCATCTGCACATAATGACAGTTTTATTTCTTCCTTGTCTTCTTGTCTGATTGTTGTGGCTAGGACTTTGAGTAGTATGTGGAATAACAGTGGTAAAAATGGACACCCCTGCCTTGTTCCTGTTCTTAAGGGGAATGCTTTTAGATTTTGCCCATTAAGTATGATGTTGGCTATGGGTTTGTCATATATGGCTTCTATTACATTGAGGTATATCCCATTTTTTTCCCACTTTCCTCAGAGTTTTTAAAATCAATGAGTGCTGAATTTTATCAATTGCTTTTTATGTATCTGTTGATATGATCATGTGGTTTTTATCCTTCATTTTGTTTATGTGGCATATCATGTTCATTGATTTGCTGGTATTGTACCAACTTTGCATCCCTGTAATAAATCTTATGTGATCATAATGTACAATCATTTTAATGTATTACTGGATCCAGTTTGCTAATATTTTGTTGAGGATTTTAGCATCTATGTTCATTAGGGAAATAGGCCTTTAATTTTATTGCTCTCTAGTGTCTATCTGATTTTGGAATTAGGATAATGCTGGCATTGTAAAATGAACTTAGGAATCTTCTGTCCTTTTGAGTTTTTTGGAGTAGTTTGAAAAGGATAGGTGTTAGTTCTTCTTTGAGTGTTTGGAAAAATTTGACCATGAAGCCATCTGGTCTAGGACTTTTGATTGATGTTTGTTTTTGGTTTTTGGTTTTTTTTTTTTTTTAATGCTTCTGCAATTCCACTAGTTGTAATCTGTCTATTCATATTCTCAATTTTCTGATTCTTCCTAATTCAGTTTTGGAAGATTGCATTTCTAGGAATTGATCCATTTCATCCAAATTATCCAATCTGTTGGCATATTCATACTGTTTCTTTATAATCCTTAGTATTGCTTTGGTGTCAGTTGTTACTTCCCTTTTATATCTGATTTTATTTATTTGGGTTCTATCTTTGTTTAGTGATGAGTGTGGTTAAAAGTTTGTTGATCTTGTTTATTTTTTCAAAGAACTAGCTCCTGGTTTCATTTGTATTGTTTTTTAGACTTTATTTCAATTGTGTCTGCTACGATCTTTATTATTTCCTTCATGTACTCATCATGAGCTTTATTTGTTGTTTTTCAAGTCCCTTTAAGTGTAAAGTTAGATTGTTTATTTGAGATTTTCCTTGTTTCCTCAGATAAGCCTGTGATGCTATGAATTTCCCTCTTAGGACTGCTTTCACTATGTCCCATAGGCTTTGGATTGTTGTGTTCTCATTTTGTTTCAGGATATATTTTGATGTCTTTCTTGATCTCATTGTTAACCCATTCATTTTGTAGTAACAAGTTACTTAGCCTCCATGTACTTGTGTGTTTTCAGTTTTTTCTTATGATTGATACCATTTTAGTTAGAGAAAATGCTTAATAAAGATTTTAACCTTCATAAATTTCTTGAGACTTGTTTTGTGGTCTATCCTATAGAATGTTGCATATGCACTTAAATAGACTGTATATTCTGTTGCTGAAGTGAAATGCTGTGAAGATATTAATTAAATCTATTTGAACTGGTGTGTCATTTAAGGCCCCTGTTTTCTTGTTGATTTTCTATCTGGAGGCTCTACCCACTGATGTTAATGAGGTGTTAAAATCCCCTAATATGACTGAATTACTATTAGTCTCTCACTTTATGTGCATTAAGATTTGCTATACATATTCAGGTGTTCCTATATTGGGTGCATAAATGTTTACAAGGGTTATGTCTTTTTGTTGAGTTGCTCCCTTTATCACTATGTAGTATCCTTCTTTGTCTCTTACTACAGCCATTGTTTCAAAGTCTTTTGTCAATGTAAGTATTGCTTCCTCAGCTGGTTTTTTTTTTTTTTTTTTTTCTAATTTTCATATGCATGAAATATCTTTTTTATCTCTTTACTTTTAACTAGTTTATAATTCATTCTGAGGTGAGCCTCTTGTAGATAGCATATATATGGGTCTTCTTTTCTTTCCCATTCAGCTATCTTACCTCTTTTGAGTAGAGGGAGCATTTAAGCTATTTGATTTTAAAGTGGTTATTGATAGGTACATATGGATTGGCCTTTTGTCCTTTTAACTGTGCTTTTCTGTTCCTCTTTCTCCTGCTCCTCCTCCTCCTTCTTAAAGGAGGCCCTTTAACATTTCTTGTCATACTTGTTTGGTGGTTACAAATTCCTTTAGCTTTTTCTAGTCTGGGAAGGGTTTTATTTTCTCCTCAATTAAAATGATAGCCTTGCTGGGTAAAATAGTGTAGTTTGTTGATCCTTGCTTTTCATCACTTTGAATATTACATGTCAGGTCTTCTCGCCTGAAATGTTTCTGCTGAAAAATCAGTTTGTAGTTATGGGCACTCCCTTGCAGGTAACTAGCTCCTGTGGCTTTCAAGGTTCTCTCTTTGTTTTAACCTTTGCCATTTTAATTACAACGTGTCTTGTCTGGGATTGACCCTCAAGCTGGCTGAGTGTGAGGCTCAACCAGAGCACAGCGTGCAAGCTGCTGTGCCAGTGCTGACCACACCAAGTGGATTTGATGCCTGACAAGATCTCCTTTTAGATATGCTGCTTGTGAAGCTAATTGGATCCTGCTTTGATGTTGTGTGGCTGGCCACTGGGTGTGTTGGTTTTGAAACCCTTGGGAGCCACTGTGGGGCAGAACTGCGTTAGATGCCACCTGTGACTGGCCCTTGGCAACATATTTGGAGCTACAAGTGATCCACAGTTTATGATCGCCTCTGCTGGGCCTGGGTGTACATGGGAAGGACCACGCTGCACACCATAGCCAGCTCTTACCGGTAGTGGGCTAGGAGGCAAGTCATCATAAGTCACAAAGCATTCTGGCAAGATTTACTTTCTAGTCTGGGAAGGGTTTTATTTTCTCCTCAATTAAAATGATAGCCTTGCTGGTTAAAATAGTGTAGTTTGTTGATCCTTGCTTTTAAGAGGAACTGCCTGAGACTCAAGAAGCCTCTGTCTCCCTCAACATCAATCCCACTGCTTTTTACAGCCAGAAGTAATGGGGAATTCGCTTCCTGGTACTAGAATCCTGAGTTAGGGGACCTGGTGTGGGCCTGGGACCCCTCCCTCTTCAAGGGGAACCTCTGCAGCTGAGAAATCCCTTCAAATGTTTATCTGCTACACATGGATGTGGGACCAGCCTCTTCTGTATCCCTGTCCCTCATACCAGTCTCAATGTGACTTCTTTAATTCCCTAGTTGTAGAACTTTTGTTCTGTCAGATTTCAGGTTGTTCTTAAATGATGACTGTTCTGTAGTTTAGTTGTAATTTTGATGTAGTTGATGGAGAGGCAAGTACTGGGTTTATCTATGTCGCCATTTTGCCTTAAAATCCCTTTGCCCGTTTTCAGAATGTCATATAGATGAAGCCATACATATACTATGTAGCATTTTTGGATTTTTTTTAAACTAAGTAATATGTTTTTAAGTTTCTTCCAAGTCTTTTCATGGTTGATAGCTCATTTCTTTTTATCACTGAATAATGTTTCATTATCTGGATGTACCACAGTTCATTTATCTACTCACCTACTGAACATGGTGAGGACATGGTGGTGCTTTCTCAGTGTTGGCAGTTATGAATAAAGCTGCTACAAACATTTTGCTATTGAGTTTTGATCTCTTGGGTCCTCATTTGTAAAATGAGATATTGAACAGAAATCTTTATTGTTTCTAACACTCAAAAATCTCCTCTGTGAAGGAAACTACTATGGACAAGAATAAGAAAATGAGTGACATTTTAAAGTCAGGAGTAAATAAATGGTCTCTGAGTGGAGAAGCCACAAGAGGAGGAAGAAAGGCAAAGACAGGTGGCCTGAGGTGAAAAAGAAGCTTCAACTGAGGAGGACTGGATGGAGCTGAGATCAAAGGATAGCGATTATTTATTTTCGTATGGAAAACAAAACTAAGAACAGCAAATAGCTGGCTGGAGGTGCATGTTGGCTGCATCCTGGCTGGGAGATGGCACGAAGGTGTCCCACTGGGGCTGCTGTTGGAATCCAGGACACTGTTTCTTGGTTTACATGACTAGTTTGTCAACGTATAACCAATTTTCATATGGAGCTAGAAAGAAAGGACTGGAAACTGGCAAATAGGTAGATGAATGTATCTGTTTAGCTGGCCCGATAATGTATCAGCTTGAAACATGAGTAACACAATAAGGATGACCCATGGTGACCTTCACCCCACAGTGTCTGTCATGGTGCTCCTCTCACAGTGCCCACAAGCTGGTGCCCAACACTGCACTAAGTTAAGTGTCCTCTTCTGAATCTGACCAGGAGGGAGGTGCACAGAGAACTCACCAGCTCTAGGAGTGTTGCTTGTAGATGACTTTTGGATCACATCCAGGTATATTCCAAGAATAATGTTAAAAAGTCTTTTTTTCCCATCTTTGCTGAGACATAATTGATATACATCAGTATGTAAGTTTAAGGTATATGGCCAAATGGTTCGATTTAACATATTGTGAAATTAGTACCATCTATCATCTCATATATATAATAAAAAGGTAACATCCATCATCTCATACATATAATAAAAAGAAAAGAAAAAGAAAAAAAATTCTACTTGTGATGAGAACTCTTAGGACTTATTCTGATGATTTTTCTTTCTCTTTTTTTTTAAGATTTTATTTATTATTTTTAGGGAGTGGGGAAGGGAGAGAAGCAGAGAGGAAGAAAGACATCAATGTATGGTTGCCTTTCACCTGCCTCCAGCTACAGACCTGGCTGGAGACCTGGCTTGCAACCTGGTTAGGTGCCCTGGCTGGGGAATCGAACCAGTGACCTTTGGATTTGCAGGCCAGCACCTTATCCACTGTACCACCAGCCAGGGCTGATGATTTTTCTACATAGCATGCAGCAGTGTTTGTTATCATCATCATGTTCTACTGTGCATCCCCAAGGACTGACTTACCAAAGGTCATGTCCTGGGACAGTTCTTGAGTGTTTGGCTGAAGGCTTCTCTTTGTGACTCTAATCCACACAGGTCACAGAAACCAGGTTTTCAGTGGTATGTAATGTAGGGCTGGGCCAGGAAAAAAATTGAAGTTCAAACAGGCAAATACTAAGAAGTCAAAAGCTTTGTTTTCAAATACCTAAAAAAAAAAAAAATCAGGCCCTGGCTGGTGGCACAGTGGATAAGGTTCTGACCTGCGAACCCAAAGGTCACTGGTTCTATTCCTAGTTAGGGCACATAACCAGGTTGCAAGCCAGGTTGCCAGCCAGACCCATAGCTGGAGGCAGGTGAAAGGCAACCATACATTGATATTTCTCTCCCTTTCTTCCTCCCTCCCTGCCCTTCTTTCTAAAAATAATGAATAAAATCTTTTAAGGAATGGTTCTATAATATTTGACTCCTGTATTCATTGATGCATCTGAGTATATTATTATTCTTGCACTTAAGGCAAGATATCATTTTGTGTGAGTTTCTTTTAAGTGCTTCTAGGACTAAATTTCAGAAGAACATTCATAATCTCAACATGTAGAAGAGTTTGATCTTCCTCTAACTCTGCCCCCAAGCCTATTTTTGATGGGAGCTGCCCAGTGGCAACTCAGCAGTCAAATATTTTGCTCATGATCAAAAAGAGTATTTGGTGCCACAGAGAACAGCTCATTCTTGATACTAGCCTGGGGACAAATGTCTGTCTGAGCACTCTCTTATCTGTACCAGTGCTGGGCATAGCACCCAGCCCACACAGCCCACAGACCTGCAGGTCTAGTCTCATCAGACACCCACCTTTCCTAGTTTTTAGCTTCACCTCTACTTTTTGAGGTACAATATTAGAATGTTCTCATGACTTTTTGTGTGTGTGCAAATTAGGGAAGAAAATGAAAATTGAGGTTTAATACTTGAAGGGAGTAGGAGGAAGAATCTTGCATAATAGTAATATATAATAGACCCAATAGTCCTGTTCAGAAGACAGAGAGAGAAAAAAGTGACAACTTTGTCATTAGGTGGGTGTTTTCCTTTTGTTCTGATTCTCCATTTGCATTTGTTATTTAAGATAAGAAATTTTCACTCAGCCAAAGGTAGCAAAGCACTCACAGGAGAGCGGAATGTTATAAATACCTCTTATTTTGTGAAATACAGAATGAATAAAGCTGAAGCATTTACATGCTTGTCTAATTTGGCAATAGACTAGTTGATAGGAAATGGTAAAACTAACTTAGAAATTATGCTGTGGTTGTTATTGTGAAGGTTTTTGAAGGAAGATATTTCAAGTCACCTCTTTCTAAGCTCCCCTGCTTCCTTCCAAGTGTAAAGGACCACTTTATGAAGGGTGTAAATTAGATCCTGGGTAATCACCACTTCATAGAAAAGGAAGAAATGCCAGATGTAGCCCTTGATCTTTTTCATGTCTCACCTCTAAATTCCATGCAAAGAGACACCAGCTATATAGTTCATAAAGTCTGTTTCGGTGACTAATTAGTTGGTTGGGTGTCAGGTCAGATAAAGGGACAGAACTCCTGTGGCCTTTCATATTGTTGCCTTAAACATCACTACAGAGAATGAGACTGTAGGTCTCTATATGTCACATGTAGATGGGCAATTCACCTATGTATCAGGAGAGCATGACACAGTAACATGGGGCCTTCCCTTTATTCCATGGCTGTTTCTCAAAGGCACGAATTGGAATTGGCTCTTTCCTGTGGCTTAAATTCTGTAGGCCTTCCAGTTCTGAGATTTCTTATTTCTCTTTTTTTCTTGGTAGATAAGTGGGGAAGAAGCTGGAAAGACTTTTTTTTTTTTTTTTTAATATTATAAAATATATGTAATTCACAAGAAGAATTTGGTTGTGTTGCCACCAATAGATAACATTTCTTTTGTAGACAGCTGGACGTAATGTTTATTAAGAGGCTCTGAAAGTTTCATCAAAGTTTATTGAGCTGCTATTAGGTGTCAGACACTGGTACACACATAGGAGTTGGGGCAAAAGTAGGTTTCCAGTTGTGAGTACATGAAACAGTTTACTCTTGCATTATTACTTATTAACTATTGTATTATTTTCCATATGAACAACTGGAAACCTACTTTTGTCCCTCCCTGGATATATGCCATATGGGTAAAGATGACTAAGACAGGTCCCATCTTCAAGAAGTTGGTATTGGTGGGAGGTGTACCAGCCGTGCATGAACATTATAGGTGGGTGGGTGTGAGGTGCAGACTTGCACAGCATCATGGTTTAGCACAGGACTTGTCATTTTGGAGAAATTTACTTCTGTAACTGAATCTCACAGGTGATGGGTGCAGGAGGCAGGGCTGCAGAGGGCATTGTGAGGAGAACCAGTCAGGAGGTCACCAGAGCACTTGTTACCCATTGAACACTGGGGCAAAATAGTATTACTGAATCCTCACCACAGTCCTCTAAGGTCTCTAGAGCCATTATCCCACAGTACAGATGAGAAATCTGAGGAAGGTTTGTGTTCAGAGACATTTTAAACTATAGGATAATCGGGAGTCTTCCTGAATCATATATTTTGGAAAATGTAATGTACTGTGAAATTATTAAGTACTAAGGTTTTTAATATAACTTTTTAGATAGAATTTTTGTAGTAAAATATACGTATTATAAAATTTAACATTGTAACCATTTTAGGGGTACCGTTTGATGGCATTAAGTGCACAGCATTTACATTGTTGTACCGTCATCACCACCATCCATCCAGAACTCTTCCATCATCCCAAACTGCGACTGTATTCATTAAATGCTAACAACCCACCCCTCTTCTCAGCTCCTGGCACCTACCCTCCTATTCCCTCTCCTTAGGAGTTTGGCTACTTTAGTTCCCTCATGTAAGTAGAATCATGATAGCATTTGACCTTTTGTGACTGGCTTTTTTCACTTAGCATAATGTGGTAGCATATTGCAGAATTGTCTTCCTTTTTAAGGTTGAATAATACTCTGTTGTATTTATATATCACATGTTCTTTATTCATTCATTAGTTGATAGTTATCTGGGTTGTTTTTACTGTCTGGGTATTGTGAATGATGCTACTATGAACATAGGTGTACAGATATCACATACTCACCAGCAGTTGTTATTGTCTGTCTTTTGGATAATAATCATTATTAATGGGTGTGGCATGAAATCCTTTTTTATAAAAACAAACCTTTTGGAAAGAATGCTAAATTTGCATGGCTGATAAAATTAAATCCTGGGATTTTTAAATTTCCAGTAACCTGCTACCTTAGTCTTTCCCCAAGGTATGGACTGGTTCTCCTGAGCCACCAGGAGAGGCGGCGCAGTGGATTAACAGCTCAGGGCTGCAGTCAGGTTACCTGGTGCAGATGCTTGGCTCCATCACTTTCTCCTATGAGATCTTAGGGTCCAAACTCAGATTTTGCATCTGTGAAATGGTATGCTAACAGAGGGTAGTTATGAGTACTGAGAATACTAATCATATAGACTGTCTCAATCTCTATCTCTGTCTCTTAATGGTTGCTCCTCTCAGGATAATTCTGAGGAAGTTTGAGCAGCACTGCCCAGTGGGGAGCGCTTGAAGAGCTTTCAGTGGGAAGTGACAAGCCTTCTTATTGGCTGCCAACAGTTTTGAGAGTGGAACTCCTTTGTCATCAAGCGGGAGGAAGGCAATGAATGTCAAGTGAGGCTCAGAATTGCTGTTTAAAATCAAGGACCCAAGGACCTCCCAGAATAGTGAGGAAACTGAAAGGAAGCAACTTTATATCAGTGATTACTTGTAATAGGAGGCTCAGTTCCCGCACAGGATGATTATCATGTACTATATTCCTCTTGGTTAGATCGTGCATAGGGGTTCCAATCCGAATGGTCTACTATGGAATAAAACGCAGAATGTAGTGTGTGCCTAAGGAAGACTCAAGTTCACGGCCTCATTTCATCATCTCCCAGTGCTACCAGGATTTCAGGAAGGTGCAATTAATAGAGCCAAATTCTTATACATCTGAATGGCAGTTCACACTGTTTTTCCTAAATGAGCTCCTCCATGTCAGTTAGTCATGAAAGGCTTGACTGGCTAAGAGCACATTGCAATTAATTGATCTTTAGCTGGCAATAGTTTTAACCTTTCAGTCCAAAGGGTCCCTAGATGTTTTCAGTTCTTGACCCCTGGTGTCTCAGTAGGTCTTTTATGTGCCCCCAAGCCAAAAGAAATACTTTAAAATTTTATTAAGTAGTTTTTAAAAGATTTTATTTATTTATTTTTAGAGAGAGGGGAAGGGAGGAAGAAAGAGAGGGAGAGAAACATCAATGTGTGGTTGCCTCTTGCACGCCCCCAACTAGGGACCCCGCCCACAACCCAGGCATGTGCTCTGACTGGGAATCAATCCAGCTACCCTTTGATTCACGGGCTGGTGCTCAGTCCACTGAGCCACACCAGCCAGGGCTGAGTAAGTAGTTTTAATTAGCTGTCTGAAAAGGCGTGTTTCTAATTGTAGGGAGAAAGAAGAAAATTAAGAAAAGCTTTGGCTTCCTCAGAAATTAGTTTGGTTTAATTTGTTCTAAGTAGAAGTCTCAAGGGATGACTATTCACTCCATTGAAGAATGCATGTAGGTTTTTGGGTTGTTTTTGTTTTAACCGAAAGTTTTATAAAATTATGTAGAAAACACAAAATTCCTAGAAGATAGATATCTCTAATTATGTTTTTGTTGTTTTCTGGACAAGACTGTGATTCCCTGTAGAACAGGTCCATGTTGGACATGGCTTTTTGGGCCTCAGGCAGTTACCGGTAAGCTCTAAGCGTGTAAGCAGGGACCTGTTTTCACAGCGATATGGTAAGAAATGTCTCTAATTGCCAATCAAGAATTATAGTTAGGCTCAAGTTGATTGTAGGAATTCGGCTTGAAAACACCATGTGATCACCAGAGTATTAACAGTGAGTATTTTAAAGGACCCATTTACTTCTGTTTCTCTGTTGAGCCCTGTTATACTTTTGTTGTCTCAAGTGGACAGACATCTAAGACTTCATTTAATTTTTAACTTTAAAAGGTCCGTATTTTTGTTGAAATTAAATGGTGTCACATTGTGGGTTGAGGGAACTGAAGATGAAAAGACAGTTCTTGGCAAAGGTTATTTGATAAAGTAAAAAGACGACCTTTGTCATGAGGTAACCACATCGGCTCCATGCCCTTAGGGCACTAGGAGTGACCTGAATCATGGGTATGCAACTCCCCAGTCTTTATACTAAATTCACCCTGTCTGGCTATTTCCCTTCCAGTGCCCTCTCCCAGACTGCAGGTCTCTAGCTGTTGCCTAAAAGGTGCTTCACAGATTTTTGCAGTGACCTGTCCCCACTAGTGTTAATCACTTTCCAGAGTGACAGGATAACTTTGGTTGGATATGTACCTCGAGCCCTCTTTTGCCAGCCTCCGGCTCAGTGCGGTCGTAGCTATGTTGCAGAGTCAGTGTATTTGCATTAGAACTCCTCGTCTTTTTTCTCAATTTGCCTCCCTATAGGTCTTGGGAGTTCATCACCATTTGGCCCAACCTGTCACTTGGAGTCACACTTATTTCTTCTTGTCTCCCTCCATCTTTCCTCTCCCTCATCCCACACACCCAGTTGGTGCCCAGGCCACGTCAGCTGTATTTCCCTTCACCTCGCCCCATCTCAGAGCAACCTGGAGAATCTAGGCCACCACCATCTCACACTGGTGGCTGTGTCTGTGTCAGCCTTGTAATTACCTCCACTGACTCTCATCTTGCTGCCTTTGGGTCTGCATAGGTCACCTGCTACTGAGGCTCCCATGACACTTAGACTAAACCTTAAAATCCTTATCATGGCTTAATAAGGTCCTGGCCTGTCCCTGTCCACTGTCCTCCAGCCAGGTCTCTGGCCCAGGCTCTTGGTAACCCCCACCTTTCATCATCTTTCAGGTCCTAGTGCTGATGTCACTTCCTGAAAGAGACCAATTGCAGTATCAGATTTAATTATATATCTTTCTCCCTTGGCTAAAGTTCTGTGATGGCTGAGATAGTGTGGGCACTTCATTGTCTGCTCCTACTGTCTGCCCCAGTGCCATCAGACAGGAACAACCATGGAAACGTTGAGTGAATGAGCAAATGCTACCTCCTATGAGGTTCTTGTTAAAAGATGAAGTTTTGAAACAAGCCACTGGGACTTCATTTAAATGGTTGTGTCTTTTATCAATGTTTCTTTCTGATGTACGTTCACTCAAATAATGGCAGTCTTAGTGGATTTTGAAGATGTTCTTACCTGCATGTGGCCCTGCATTGCTTATGTAACTGTCCCAGGCAGTGAGGCCGTGATTGTCACCAACCCACCAGACTATTGCATCAGCACACTTGGGCTAGGAGGGACTACTGGGACTTACCATTGTAGTTCTGAAATTATAATTAGAAAAGGAATGAAGTAGCAAACTTTGGCCAATTTTTGGGGGGATCTGAAGCGGAGTTTTTTAAATGAAATTTGAATATAGTCGAATTGGTCACATTGGAGGACAGGCTTGAATAGCTACTTTGCCATATATTGGAAAATATGAAAGGCAGGCTTGTTTGGATGGGCAGGTTAAACTCACAACCCTACTTCCATAAAACTAACTGCTCTTCCACGCCACTCCTGTCCTTGAGCCCTGAAATCAATGCCATTGGGAAAACAGCAAACAGCAATCAAATGACATGCTCAGGCTGTGCAGAGATGCTGGAAACATAGGAGGGAAGGCTGGCAGGCTCACGTAGCGTTGCTGATTCCATGGCAGATCCGCCCTCCTAGTGCATAGACGTTCCACAGGAAACGACAGCTGGTCACTTCTTCCGGCTGCCTGTGCTACAGTGTCGAGGAGGTTCCTGGACTGAAAAATGGGAGGAAGGTGGCCCAGAGGCAGAAGTGACCTCTTGCATAACAGAATGTTGGTGGGGGGTGAGCGGCCCACAGAGGGTGGGAGCAAAGAAAGGAAGGTCGGAGGTGCCAAAGCTCAAGGCAAATAGTGCGAAGGGTCCTTGTCGCACCAGAAAGGGGACCACGCTCCTCTTCCTCTGCGACCATAGAAGCCTCTGACCCAAAGAAGTCAGGTTCATTTTTTTATGAACTATTATTAATTTAGTTTTTAATCATATTACTTACTACTAGTAATGGAGTTTATTTACATTACGGATTAAGTGGGATTGGGCAAATCACGAGGTGAAGGGACTAAGCAAAAAACATTGTCTTATAGTACAATGTATTTTGAATTCTGAACAACTAACTTTTAGAATACTACTTGTCAAAACTTTGAGACATCTGTTCCTTATATTTCATAGTCAGGGTTGAAAAGAGTCCTAGGGCCTATTATCCATCTGCATGGAGAAAAGATAGAGCTGATTTAAAAATGAAACAGTGGCATTAAATATATATGTACTTCGTTTCAGAGACCACACTCCCTCACACCCAGATTCAGATATTCCTCTGCTGGCCCCTTACCGTGCTTGACTGTATAGAATGTCCATCTGGCAATGAGCTTTGGACTGTCAGGATGGCTCTAGGTAAGAGTGTGTATCTGTTTGGTAGTTGCACAGCTGCACCTGAGCCTGGGGGTGCCTTCTGCGCCCTCCCAGGCTGCACGGGGTGTGTTACTTTGCATGAGTTCAGATGCATATCTAATAAGTGTAAGTCCATTAAATTTCCAACTGAGTATTTCACTTCTTTTTGATCTAGAAATTGGGGTTTTGAATTCCACTTTCTATTAACCTGAAACTGTACATTTTTATGCTTTACAAAGAAACGTGTCATGCTGTGAGCATCATTAACTTAGAATATTGTTTTGTTTTTGCTTCTTATAACCACCCTTCAAAATACTCTCAAAGAAGCATTAGGATCACAATGAGAAACTTGAGGCCAAGGATGGGGGTGACTGGTCCAGGTTCCCAAAGCTGGTACAGAGGGCAGAGTAGGAACCCAGGCCCAGGAAATTTGAGTCTCAGCTCTTCGTCCTTCACCCAACCTGCTTTAAGCTGTAACTCTGAGGCTTGACTTTACTGACAGGAACACTCCCTCATCTTGTTGGGTCATCACTGAGTTCTTGGCAACTGCTCTTAGAAGATGAATCTGTTTCAGTTCTTAATTGCCTAGGGACTTGCCTTCTATAGGCTGTTGCCTCACAGAAGGGATCCTGTGACTCATTTGCCCTTACCCTTTGTGACAGCACGGACCTGCAGAGCATTATGCCGAGTGAAATAAGCCAGTCAGAGAAAGGCAAGTACCATATGGTTTCACTCATATGTGGAATCTAATGAGCAAAATAAACTAACAAACAAAATAGAAACAGACACATAGAGAGCAGGCTGACAGCTATCAGAGGGGAGAGAATTGCTGGGCTGGGTGAAAAAGGTGAAGGGACTAAGCAAAAAACAAAAACTCTTAGACACAGATAATACTATGGTGATTTCTAGAGGGAAATGGGGGTGGGTGAGTAGAAGAGGGTATAGTGATGATAAATGGTGATGGAAGGAGACTTGACTTCAGGTGGTGAATGCATAATACAATATACAGATGATATATTACAGAATTATACACCTGAAACCTATATACTTTTATTTTTTATTATTTTTATATAATTTTATTAACCAGCAACATCCCAATAAATTAAATAAAAATTGCATTATTAATGAGTTTTTGAGAGCTCTTGTTATATGCTGGATGCAAAAAAAAAATCCCACCTCTTTTTAGGTTCAAGATATTAAAGTCTTTGTTATTCTTTCAGGTTTTTTAATTTGTTTTAATTACCCACCTAAACTAAACTGGTTTTGAACTTCTCACAAAAAAACAGAATGTAGTATTTCTTTCATTTCTGGGCCTGCCAAGTGTCTGACATTTAAAACATTACTATGCCCTGTATTAAAGGAGTCTTATCAATGGGGTGTGTATTCCTATCACATTCTGTTAAGCATCCAAAAGCTTCTAACTTGTGAGATCCAGAACCACATCAGGTGAATGAAGCTAAGGAAAGAACAATGTGGCCACTTTCATGGCCAGGTCTCCCCCGATAGGCACCATGGATGGTAGAGGTTCGGGTGAGATTGATGGGCTGTGAGGGCCACTGGTTAACAATGACAGACGTGACTGGGGGAAAAGTTGGAAATAAAAATGAGAGGAAAGGAAAGTGCTCCTTGGGGTGTATTTGGAGGGTTAATAGTCTAAGGGATAAACCTATATAGCCTGTTACATACTCTGCCCCACCAGTAGGTAGCAGATTGACAGAGAGAGAGGGAGAGAGAGAGATACTATGACATTCGCCACTAGTGCCTATGTCCATAGACTCAGTAGTATTGATAACTGTTGCAATGAGACCTTTTGTGCACAGCACTGAGAACTGGGCCCTTCCTCATGGCAGGTCCCCTCAACAAATAAGCCTAATGATGATGGAGTGGGTCGTGTGATTCCATGAAAACTTCTGGCCACATACCTCTATGTGTAGAAAGAATGGTAAAGCTCCAAAGAAGCCATGGAGGAGCCCTTCTGAGTTACTAGTGAGCCCTTTGTGAAGGACAAATAAATTCGGAGAAATAGGCACCTAGAGCAAAAGCCTGAGAAATAGGTGATGCTTTTCTCCCCTACAAGTTTTCCTCACCAGGAATCTGCCCTTCCTCCCCTCTTTGCGGTTTCCTTTGTTGTTACCTGGGCCGTTGCTTTTCTGAGCCATGGGAGAGTGTGGGAATGTGGCTTCTTAATGAGCAGCAGGAAGTTTTCTTTATGTTCGATGTCTCCCGAGGATGGGCTCATCAGAACAGCCTAGTCCTCTAACAAAGTGGCCCCAGATCATCCCCTTCCTGCCTGCCCGCCCAGCAGTCCAGAGGGTGGATGTGTGAGGTAGGGGCCTCTGCTCAGGAACAATAGCTCAGTCACCACTGGGTTTGTTCGCCAGTGTCGTCATCCCACAGTGCTGTCCAGGGTGTCTCCCAAAGGGGATGGCCATGCCAAGAGGCAAGCAGGGCCCCTAAGGAGACAATATCCAAATATCAGTTCAATTAGATGACAATTTAAATGAGACAATAAAAGGCATTTCAGCAACTGTTTGAATGTGAACCACAAATTTGAGGCTGGGGGCTGATTGAACAGAGTAGGATGAATGCATTTTCAGGACCTTTGACCTTAGTCACGGTGGGACAGGCTGCTGTGACATTCCCTAAATTAAGACCTTATTTGCTCCTGGATGGTAACTGAGTTGAAACTTGTTCTTGTTTCCTCAACATGCAGTGTTACAATTTGGGGTTCTGTGCTGAAAAACACATTTTATAAAAACAACAACAACATGAAACCCCACCAAAACAAACAGTAAAATAAATGCAGGGAAAATACAACACAAATGTATACTCGTATAGATGCTACATGTTTAATCAAAAGCTGGATATGCAAGCAAGCATAGACCCTTTGGTGGGGCTTTCTGTGCAGGTTTCACCAAGGCTCTTAGGCTGTGAGCATAGTAATGTCTAGCTCTGGCTTCTACTAAATCTGCCTCTAGCAAGCAAAAACATTGTTTTTGCTCCAGTGACTTTCAAGGTGCCCTCAAGATTAGGGCCATCCACCTGGAAAACTTTGTTCTAAATGGTAAGTGCAGAGGAGGCACAGTTCCTGAGGTAACATCAGTTTTGGCATCAGTCCCAGGTGTTAAGTAGTCATCCTAAGCATGAACTTTGCTGGTTGCTGCTGCGATCTTATTCACCACGAGAAACATGGTGAGCAGGCGGTGAGGACTAGCTGTCTTCAGACTTTAAATTGGCAGCGACTCTCCTGAAGTGTTCCAAGGTTCTGTCTACCCTGGTGGTTAAAATGGGAGTGGAGGAAGGGCAGGTTCGGAGGCTGAAACTGTTGAGCCTCGGAGTAATAGTAGGGTAGTACAGTGTGGAGGATCATGCCCGCTGGTGCAGCTCCAGACATAACTTAGCATGTTTTGCTAGACCTGCCTGGCTCTCAGCTTCAGAGACCAAGGGAAAATTTTCCTCTTGGGTGTAAGACCCGCCTTTGCAAATCCACATTTTCTCTATCTGCACCACCCCTTCCTTATGTTGACAAAGTAAACATCTGTTCCCATTGGGAAACCGGTCCTCACCCACAGGAATGAGGTTTAGCCTGGTAACCCAGATAAGGCAAGCCAAGGCAATCACATACTTGTATGAAATTGACACCTTTCCCAAAGATGCAACGATAGCCTCTCATACACAGTTACATTTTTATGTATCCTTTCAATTTGTAAACACTTAACTCAAATGATTAGATATTGAAATGAAACCAGAGCTGCTGGCTCTTTTGAAGTATGGTCCCCATCCTTCAACAGAAGAGATCCTAAGGATAGCAGATCCTGGTGAGGGGCCTTCCCCCTTGACAGACATGTTGGAGTTGGAAAGGAAAGGGAAAGGAGTGTGTATTAAGGATAAGGGGTTGGGGAAATGAACTTCATCTTTGGAGCTGGAACCCACAGGTGAATCTTTGGTGCATTTTTCTATGGAAATGTTATAAATTATGGTTAGGTTAAATGGTAACCATATTACCAGTTAAAGATACTGATAATTTTACGGACAAGATTTGTAGGAAAATGGATTGCCCATAAGTAACCCTTTTGCACACAACCTGGTCCTAAAATGTGGTACTAGAATTTCCTGTTTCTGATCAGGATCCTAATTTCAACAGGCTCTGGGGAAGGTACTGGAATGATAGAAAGGACCTAGCAGGAAGCAAAAGGGGAGAATAAAATGGGCAGGCCCAGCACATGAGAAAGACTTTAGCACCATGGTGCTTTGTTTCTATTAATCCTCAAACTATAATTTACTCAGAATGAAATTTTATATAATTGCAATAAAATCAAGCATTTACTACTATTATCAGACATTTTGACTGTTAATATTTATCTGAGTGTCTTTTCGGTTCACATTTACAATTTTTTTCATAGCCACCTTAACTTAAAGAAGTTTGATAGTTTCAAATATAGACGTGTGTGTGTGTGTGTGTGTGTGTTGGGTTAACATGACAATATTTGGTGTAAAATAAAGAAACTTGTTCTTAACCCAAGTGATTTATAAAGAACTTTTAATTACTCAATTTATATTGGGTTAGCCAAATAGTCTAAGTTGGTTTTTTTTCCCCTAAAAGACACATTTTTTTCATTTTCCCCAATAATTTTATTGGTTTAGATATTTTGAGTATGTCAGCTATCTCCTGTGGTATAGCGTTGGTTATTCTCCTTTAATGTCTCCATTTGATCACTATCAACTTCAACTGGTCTCCCTGACCTTGAAGCCTTGTCCAGTGAGAAATCTCGAACTCAACACTTTGGAAGCCACTTTTGATGCATTCAGTCAGTCACAGCACTTTCTCCATACACTGCACGAATCTTTTCTTTTGTGTGTGTGTTTTTACATTTCTTGAAATAATAAAGCATAGTATATAAAAATGTTGTTTATTTACTTCCATTTTCAATATTAAAATTCACCAATTTTAATGTTTTTTAATTTAATTTAATTTTTAAAAAGATTTCATTATTTTTAGAGAGGGGCAGAGACAGAGGAAGAGAGACATCAATGTATGGTTGCCTCTCACCCGCCTCCAACCAAGGACCTGGCTGGAGACCTGGCTTGCAACCCGGCCATGTGCCCTGGCTGGAAATTGAACCGGTGACTTTTGGGTTCACAGGCCAGTACCTTATCTACTGTGCGACCTGCCAGGGCCTAATGTTTTTTTAAATGCATGCTATGATAGCTGTCACAATACAGTCTTAATAAAATTATTTTGAATGAAGTTAAAGGTAACTAAGTGTTGTTACTTGAACTATCTTACAGAAAAAAACAAACCAACTCAATGGCTAATCCAATACAAATTAACTTTTAATTTACATTTGATAAATTTAAAATAGTTATTTTAACTAAGAGTAGGGAAATCTTTTTAAATGATCTTTTAAATTAATTTTTTTTTTCAATTACATGTGACATACAATAATATATTAGTTTCAGGTGTACAACCCAGTGATGAGATATAACTCACTAAGTAATCAATCTGGTAAATTTACTACCCATCTGACACCATATGTAATTATTACAGTACTATTTATTGACTATATTCCCTATATGTGCTTTACATTCCCGTGACTATTCTGTGTAACTACCAGTTTATATTAAATCCCTTCACCTTTTTTTTACCCAGTTTCTCAATCCCTTCCCATCTGGCAACTGTCAAAATATTTTCTGTATCTAAGAGCCTGTTTCTGTTCTACTTGTTTATTTTTTAGATTCCACATATAAGTGAAATCATCTGGCATTTGTCTTTCTCTGTCTGACTTACTTCACTCAGCACAATACCGTCTAGGTCATCCATGTTGTTGCGGATGGCAAGACTTCATTTTTTTTTAATGGCAGAGTCATATTCCATTGTATATATACACCACTTCTTCATTCATTCACCTAATGATGGACACTTAGGTTGCTTCCATATCTTGGCTATTATAAATAATGCTGCAGTAAACATATAGATGCATATGTCTTTTCAATTTAGGGTTTTGGGTTTCTTTTGGGTAAATACCCAGAGTGGCCCTGGTCAGGTGGATAAATGGGTTGGAACGTTGTCCCATACACCAAAAGGTTGAAGGTATGTGGTCAGGGCACATGCCTAGGTTTCAGGTTTGATCCCCAGTCAGGGTGCATATAAGAGGCAACCAAATGATGCTTCTCTTTCACATCTCTGTCTGCCTCTCTCAAATCAACAAACATATTCTCAGATGAGGATTAAAAAAACAAAAAACAAAACAAAAAAAAAACAGCCAGAAGTGGAATTACTGGATCCTTCTTTGTCTCTTGTTATATAGCCTTTGTTTTAAAGTTATTTTTATCTCATATAAGTATTGCTACACCAGTTTTTTGTTTGTTTTCATTTTCATGAGATATCTTTTTCATCCTTTTACTTTCAGTCTGTGTGTGACTTTGAATCTGAAATGAGTCTCTTATAGATAGCATATATATGGGTCTTGTTTTGTTATTCATTCAATGGCCACATGTCTTGTTTGGAGCATTTAAAGTAATTGTTGATGTATATTTATATTCTAATTTATTATTCATATTTTGAATTTTTTTCTTTTTAAAGAAGACCCTTCAACATTTCTTGTAACACTGGTTTGATGGTAATGAACTCCATTAGTCTTTTCTTTTGGAGGAAGATCTTTATCTGTCTTTTGGCTCTACGTTACAGGTTTGCTGGGTAGAGTAATTCTGGTTGTAAGTCTTTGCTTTTCCTCATTTTGAATATTTGTTTCCAGTCCCTTCTGGCTTGCAAACTTTCTGTTGAGAAATCAGCTAATAGTCTTATGGGAGCTCCCTTATAGGTAACTCTCTACTTTTCTCATTCTGCTTTTAAGATTCTGTGGGCCTCTAGGTTCATGTTGTTTGGGATTCTGAGCTCCCTGGATTTATGTGTCTATTTCCTTTACTAGGTTAGGAAACAGACACACAAATCCATTATTTTTCACATTCTTGTTCTCTTTCTTCTTCTGGCACCCCCATGATGCAAATGTTGGTACACTTGAAGTTGTCCCAGAGGCTTCATACACAAATACTGTCCTCAAATTTTTTTTGGATTATTTATTTATTTATTTATTTTGCTATCTTGATTGGGTGTTTTCTGCTTTCTTCCACATTGCTGATTTGAGCCTCTGCTTCATCTACTCTACTGTTGATTTTCTGTAATGTATTCTTTAATTCAGTTCATGTATTTTTTTTTTTTTTTTTGGATTTTGGTGGTGGTGGTGGTTGTTTTGTCATTGCTTTTAGAGAGAGAGGAAGGGAAAGAGAGCAACATTGATGTCAGAGAGAAGCATCAAATGGTTGCCTCCCATACACACCCAGACTGGGGATTGGTGCCCAGATTAAGATCATATGCATCAGGATCAGGGGTCACACAGACCTGTGCGTCAACCAGGAATGACACCTGCAACCTCAGCTTGTGCACTGACTGGGAATCAAACACACAACCCTTTGGTTACAGGATGATGCACCAACCAAGCTAGGGCTTGACTGGTTGTGCTTTATATTTTCTATCTCTTGATTTTCATTTCCTAGCTCTTTGCTGAAATTCTCACTTAATTTCATCTACTCTTTCCATAAGTTCATTGAGCATACTTATAACCAGTGTTTTGAACTCTTCATCTGGTAGACTGCTTGCTTCCATTTTGTTTAGTTCTTATTCTGGAGTTTTGTTCTGTTATTTTATTTGGAACATGTTTCTTTCTCTCCTCATTTTGGCTGCCTCCCTGCGTTTGTGTCTGTATATTAAGTAGAGCTTCTGTGTGTCTCCCAGGCATGGTAATATAGTAGGCGGCCTGTGGGGTCCAGTAGCACAGCCTCCCGAGTCACCTGAGCTGGGCACTCCAGGTATGCCCCTGTGTGGTCAAGAGTAGGGAAAATACTAAGGTATGGCTGTGTTAAGTATTTCCAATACATACGTATTTTAGAAAAAAAGTTTTTATATTTTAAAGGGAATATATAGTTTTATAGAAGAAAATTACTTCCTAATAACCACAGGTACTTTAGGACCCTCTTTGAACATTTTTATTCAAATATTGCTAATTAACATTGAGAAGTATATTTTAATATCTACATTGGAACATTAATAATAACAATATTTAAGTGTTTTGAAACATTTATAAAATTTTTTTAAAGTTTTTTTTTAATTCATTAGTTTTTAGAGAGAAGGGCAGGGAGGGAGGAAGAAAGGGACAGAAATGTTGATGTACGGTTGCTTTTCACCTGCCTCCAGCTACGGACCTGGCTGGAGACCTGGCTTGCAACCTGGTTATGTGCCCTGGCTGGGAATCAAACCAGTGACCTTTGGGTTCATAGGTGGGTGCCTTTAAAATTCTTAATTGTCATATTAACTCATATAATTTATGAAATCTGAGCACTAAAATTATTAACTTTTTATAGATAAATTACCTGTTAAAATGAAAGACTATATCTGTACTGATAGTTAAAAAGTGGTCAATTAGTAATACGTCAGTATTTAGTTTTTTATTAAATTTTTTTTCATTGACTGTATAAAAATGCATTTATAACTCTGGCTAGGTGGCTCAGGTGGCTGGAGCATCATCCTATACACCAAAAGGTTGCAGGTTTGATCCCTGGTTAGAAAGCATATGGGAGCCAAATGATCAATTTCTCTCTCCCTCTTCCTCTCCCTCCTCCTCTCCTTCTCTCCCCCTCCTTTTTTCCCTTCCCCTTTCCCTCCTCCTGTCCTCTGCCCCCTCCCTGCCTCTCAATTGAAACTCAATAAATATGTCCTCAGGTGAGAATTAAAACAAGTACTTGCACATCAATTTTTTAGAAAGCATTTGCAAAATTAGATACAACTATTATTATAATGGAACATAAGCATTCATTAAGTTAAGCTTTTTACCAGTGAAATCTACCCACTAACAATATTGCCATTAAAAAAAGTGTTAATCAGTACCATCAAACAATAAGTAGCACTTTGTTTTATGATTGAAAACAATACATTTTGGTAGGTTTTTTATGTTCATTTTTCATTTGTTGTTCTTAGAAAACCTCATTTTTGACTGGACTCGGAGGGAGAAACTCTCACAGAGGACAGCCTCTGTTTCTTGGCAACCTGTTCCTGGTGTTTTTCTTTGGCCTCCTTCATCCTCTTAGCCAGAAGTTTAGCATATTCTGCAGTCTCTTCCTTACTTTGCTTAGCACATTGTTTCTTCAGAGCAGAATGCAATTCGTGTTGCAGGACACGTGGAGTAACAAGATACTGAATCTTAGGTGCTTTCGTCCTAGGTTTCTTACTTTCTTGGTTTAGGGGCTTCCTCACAACATGTTGGCAGACATCATCTTCTTTAGAGAGGCTGAAAAGCTTTCAGGTTCTGCTTACTCTTTTGTGCCCCAGGTGACGAGGCACAGTAATATTAGTGAGACCAGGAGTATCTTTCTACCCTTTGTTTTACGATGACCAAGTTGAGAATACTGAGATTGGCATCCACAGTGCAACCCTGAACAGATTTGTGCTCCGTGCCCTGGTCCACCTTAGCCTGTAACAGGAGTGGCCCTTGGTCAGCTGCAGGTGGACATGGCTGTGGGTCAACACCCCTGCTTCATGGGGAAACCTTGCTTGCGGATCCCATCACTGATACAAACCACAAAACCCTTCCATTCTTCATCCAGGGCATTGGCAGCAACCTCGGTGGCCATACACTTCTTTAAAAAGGTACAAAGTTGGTGTTCATCATCCACTTCAATGAGTTTCTGACAGCCCATGGCTGGGAAAGAGATGTTCATCTTCATCCTGAAGCAGCCCACTGCCTCCAATTTCAGTAGTTTTTAAAAAACCACAGTGAAGCTAGTTCGTGGCACTTTCATGGTTTTCAGAGCTTTTTCTATATTTTATATTTCTTCTTCCTAATAGCAGCATCTTAAGGCAGTGGCTGGGGATGATTCTAAAACATCTTATAATGCATAGGACAGCCCTCAAAACCAAGAATTATCTGGCCCCAAATGTTAGGTTGACACACCAACGTTATGTCAAAGAAGTAGTGTTACTCTCATTCATTCAGTCAGAACTGACTGAAAGCTGAGAATAGAGTTAAATAAGATCCGGTTTCTGCCTTGAAAGAACTTTTCAGCCTTTTCAGAGTTTAGTGGAGAAAGCAGACAGAAAAACCAGAACTACAGAGCAGCATGTAAGTGCTAAAATAGCCAGCCCCTCACGAGTTCTGTGAGCCCACACAGGAGAGGCATCTGATGGAACGGGAATGAATGCAAGAGTTCCTTTCCGGAAAAGCTGACTTGAATTCAGGAAAGCTAGGTAAAACCCATACTTACCAATCAGGAAGAGAAACAGCTCTAGATGTTTTAAACAGAGAACGATCTGGGGTTATTTTACACAGCTGAGAAACTAAAGAGACGACAAGGAGCCCAAATGAACAGCAGCAGGAAGATGCTACCAGCCATAGCCTGGAGGCGGGAGGCAGGGTGTGGTGCCACTTAGACTAGACACTGTGCCACCTGGCAGGAAGAGCTGCCCAGCAGGAGCAGGAGCCAAACAGGAGCCCCTGAAGCTTCTGGGGCGGCCCCTGAAGCAGCCCACACAGAGAGAAATACCCTGGCATCTCCTACCAATGCGTCCTGACTGGCCAACCTGGCCAGAAGCCATTTGCCACAGGAGCGTGGGGATTGTGGTTCTCTGCACTCCAGAGGGACAAAAATGTCTGGGGAAAGGCTCCGAGAGCAAACAAGGAAATGCCCTAAAGTATAACAGTAGGAGACAAGGCACACTGTAGTGTGTGCTAGGCTTAGATGATTTGCCATCTCAACATCTCCAAAGGCAGCTGAAGACACTAAATGATTTGACACAACTCTATTTGCAGCTTGGGAAGGACACTGTGGCTGGGTTGGACCTGAGTCAGGCCAGAAGATAGACTTGTCAGGAGGCTAATGCTGTCATCCTGGTGAAGGTCCTGAAGGCTGGAAGTGGGGAGGCTGCCCACACTTGAGCAAGTATCTCTTCTTGGTGACTACTGAGGGAGGGAAAGTCTAGGACCACCACCAGGTTTTGGACAGTAGGTGGCACTCTTGGCATGGAACCTGGTCCCACTGATTCCCAGCCCAATGCTTTCACATGTATATGGTAGCTTAATCTTGGGTAAATCTCAGGTCTGCTAGGCACCGATGTCCTAATCTTTACAATTAGGGGTTAGATGTTCCCTAAGGCAACATCCTACAGTGCTGCAGTTCAAGGATCTATACTTTCACTTCTTAGGCATTTCAAACTTCAATGTTTTCCCCCAATGTTGCATTTTCTGTAATTTACACCAGCATGTTACCAAAACCTTCTTTTTTGTACATTTAGCTTGGTATATATTCCTGGATTTCAAATTCAAGTACAAGTTCTTATTTTTAAAATTACTGGCCATAGTTGTTTTCAGAGAACTCTCATTATGACTTCTGATCTAAAATGTTCTATTCTAAAGTTCACACATCCCAGAATCTAGCCTGTAGACAATGGATTTCACAATATTTCCATCTAAAAATCTTTCTTGTATTTCTGTTCATAAATATCTCTGGCCGAGCTCCCATGATTTACAAGACTTGCTACAAAAGTACTGATTGAATTGCAGCCCTTGTTAATAGAGGTCATAGTGTTAGTTCTAAATAATGCAACTTGGTATGTTACTTGGAAATTCCAGGAAAAGCTTTCTTCCGTGATTTTCAGTTTCATTCCAAGTAACACACAACAATCACATTGTTCATCTACATGAACGAAATAATAAGTCAATGGTCTTTTAAAAAGCATGCTGCCCTAATTAGAAACTGATTTTCTGCATGTATTTTACTGGCTCTGTATCCTAAGACTTAAATTTTATGTAAATACTTAGATTTTTTAGTGTTATAAAAATCTAAACAGCTTTACTAGAAAAACAATGGTGATATATAATAATGAATTGTTACCATGGTACAGATATTGACAAGGCAGGAGAACTGATACAGCATCACATCAAGATAAGCTTACATAATCTAAGAGTGCAAAGCACATATTCTTACTGTTGATAGAGCTCACCATCTTATTCTGAAGGCAGCCTATAAACTTACCTCTGCAAAAGGTTGGGTAAAGCAATTTAAGGAGACATCTGCAACCCACAGAGTAAGGGATTTAATTCATTTGAGGGGGATCAGGAAGGAATTCCAAAAAAGGTGACACTTGCAGACAATCTCAAATTGTTAGACTAATGGTATATACGCTTTTCTAAACCTGTTTTCACCTTAATTTCTATTACTACATTACATTGAGTCATCCTTCCAACTGTATTGTTTTACTTACTGTAGGGTGGCCAGTCATCCCAGTTTGCCAAGACCTTTTCCAGTTTCGGCCATTAGAGTCCCACATCCTGGGAAATATCTTACCCCTGGGCTGATTGGGACAGTTGGCCACCCACATATATTGCTTCCCAATCTACTTACCCCATAGTATGCTCATGCCAGTTTCCCTTCTGGAATGGACGATCATCTCAGGGCCTGCATAGATCTTTGTGCCCAACGGAGACTCGTGAATTGATGAGTTGGTTGATATATATATATACATTAATGTATATATCTTCTTTTATAGATGGCACCGAAGTACAGTTTCTGGAAATGACTTTACTCAAGATTCATGTGACAATACTGAGTTTAGAACCTAGACCTGGTGCTCTGTCTTCCACAGAGCCCTTAGGGTCAGTTTGTTTCATCCTGGGTTATAAAAGGTCTCCTAGTGCCCTCTAGCTGTGGTGTCAGTAATCTGTCTTTGTCCAACCAGATTACATGATAAAGGATCCTGCCTGTTCTTTATTCAGTGCAAATCATAGCAAGGCTATTATTACTACATAATATGTAGCCAGTCAGTGCCTGGGACTGGAATTGACATTATAAAGTGACTACTCTGTTTCAGGATTCTGAAAAGGTGAAACAACAACAATCCCCATCCCTCCCAGAAAAAAGTTCAGGAGATGCTGAGTGATAGACTCATCTTGCAACTGAGTAGATGTCGCATCCAACCTCAGTGCTAGGGTGATTCAAGCCTCAGCTTACGTGGCTCATTCAAATGTATCCCATAGCATTCAGGCCCCCAGATGCCCCATGTTGTAGCCCTACCAGGCTTCTTACAGAATTGGGTGACTGAACTTCAGAACAGCTCCAGAGGTTGAAGTCTCTGTAGTGTGCCTGGTCTCAGATGGAATCAGCCCTTTAAACTGGCTGTTTCTGAGAATCCCTCCTTACTGGACTTGATACAGGGGCAAATACAAATGAACCCATTTGAGAATTTGGAGAATAGAAACCTATCAGATCTCTTTGCATGAAGTCAAATTTGCTTCTGCATCAAGTCAAATTTTCTTCAGCACTCGAGAAAGCTAAGTTCAATTGGGACCTAACCTCAAGATCTTTATACAACTTTTTCCTTCTCTTCTGCATTTAATTTTACCTATGAAGGTAATGGCATTTGATCAGAGTCATTCAAACTTCTGGGATTTCACTTAGGTCAGGGTTATGTCATGAGGCTCTGAACTTGGAGTCAGATACCTGAGGTGCTTATCCCACCTCTGCCTTTCTGTTTGTTCAAGTGTTTGAAGCAGTAAGAGCAAAGGCTTTGAAGGATGATCAGCTGCAGGATCCCCAGATGGATGACCTAATCTGCCCAAGCATCCATTTGATTATCTACAAAATGAAAGTCATTCTATTGACCTGTTAGGTTTACATGAGTACTCAGTGGCATGCTGAAGTATAGGCATGTAAGTGTAGCAAGCACTTAAAAAATGGTAGTCTTTTGTGGTTATTATCATAATCTTTCCTCTCTTCACCACTAGTCATTTATTAGGAACAATGCAACTGTGACATTTAAGCTGGCTCTTAAAGGCCTAGGAGGGCTTGGCCTGATGGGAAGAGTTAAGGAGAGCAGCCTTTTCACTTGGGAGGGCGGGGCGGGACACAGGTGTGTGGTATGGGCTCCAGGGTGTATGGGAGGAAAGAAGAAGGTGCGGAATTTAATTTGAAATTTGGTTTTCAATTTCTAGTACTTCTCTTTTATCCTCATATCTCTGTTCCTCAGCTAGTTAGAATGCTGTTGACAGGAGCCTGTCACTAATGAGGTTTCCTGCACACAGCTGACCTAATGCAACCTCAGCTTGGTCCCTCCCACTCCTGTGTCCCTGGAGCATTTTGCAGCTTGCTCATTAGAGCTTGGAGTGTTCTGCAGGCAGGCAGCAGGGAGCATCCTGGTCTCCATCACGATTCCTTGCATTAGATCTTATACATACTAAGCACTCCGTCTATTAACTGTACTAAACTTAAGTTGACATTTCACCGTGACACATTTTGAAATCTTTGCTTTTTATGATTTGAAACTAAAAATTTCTTTTTCTAATAGAAGACAATTTTGAACCATGCATTGGCTTTTTCTTCATTACAGCATTCTTTTAAAACTTTTAAACAACTTTCAGTAGATTCAAGAGTTTACTGTCGTATTGAAAGCACAACCCACAATTATCTTTTTTAAAAAAGAATGTAAGCCCTGGCTGCTGGCTCAGTGGAAAGGTGCCGCCCTGCAAACCCAAAGGTTGCTGGTTCGATTCCCCAGCCAGGGCACATAACCAGGTTGCAAGCCAGGACTCCAGCCAGGTCCGTAGCTGGAGGCAGGTGAAAGGCAACCATACATTGATGTCTCCCTCTCTACCTCTCTCCCTTCCCCTCTCTCTGAGAATAATAAATAAAATCTTTTTTAAAATTTAAAAAAAAGGAATGTATATTTGCATTCTTCCTTTAATTTATTGTGAAATAAATGTTTTAAATAAAAATTTTAAATTATTTTTATTTGATGAGCCCATTTCTGGGGCATGCCTTTCTGGCTAGTAGCAATTATTAAACAAAATAGCCCCTGTTTATAAAGTCTCTTCCATGGAGAAAACAGCTAAATTCTGTTTTGTTTTCTGCTGCAGGCAGTGGCCATCACTGAGGAGGAGCCTGATGTGCAAAGCAGGTGTGGAAGCCCGGCGGGCAGCAGCCTCAGACATGAAGGCCTTCCCCTGGGTCCCGCGGACACCAGTGCGCACGTGGGGTTGAACTGCGCTGCCTGCAGCCACGGGCTTCCGGCCCCAAGAACATGACAACAGCCCAGAATGGCCATGGGCGAGTTGCTGCAATCCCCTGTTCAGTCTCTGGGCCGACAGACCCCAACGTGGTGACTTCCCCAGCCTGTCAGAACGGAGGATGTGTTGGCGACACGGAGGCCCAGGACTCCAGGCTAGGCCCTGCCAGGCTGGTGCGCCTCTTCTCCGTGAGCAGGAAGAGGACGGGCGCCAACCCCGAGAGGCCCCGCTCCGTGGTCCTGATGGGGCACTCCTCCACCTGGAACGCCCTGGCCTCCTTTCGGAAAATGGGATCTTTTAAAAAACTGAAGTCCTCCGTCCTTCAAGGAATTCAAAACCGAGAGGGAGCCGATGCAGCCAAGGAGGAGGCCTCGGAACCAGATTCAGGCCCGGCCCTTCCAAACGGGGCAGCCCCGGTCATCCCAGCAGGCGGGCGCGGCTCCTGGGAAGCTGACAGCGGGCCCCCACAGCTTGGGCCCGCGTCCGACGGCTCAGAGCCCGAGGAGGCGGACGACACCTTCCAGAGGAGCACGCACCGGTCGCGCAGCCTGCGCAGGGCCTACGGCCTGGGCCGCATCAGCCTCCGGGACTGCGAGCCCCATGGCGCGCCCGGGGCCCCCGCCATCCAGGAGCCCCCGGTGTGCGCCGTCCTTGTGAGGGACTCTGAGAGCAGCAGCCTCGCCAACCAGAGAAGCAAGAGCACGGACAACCTGAACTTTCTGAGGAAGGCCTCCTTCAAAAGGAAGTCTGCCTCCAATCTCACAGATCTCAGGATGGTGCCCGACAGGCCCCCACCCCGACGGACGCTAAGCAGCTGCTCTGCCGACTCAGAGAAGCTTGGCGGGTCCGAGAGGAGGACAAAACGCTGGAAGAGCCCCATCAGGGCCAAGGACTTTGACCGGGTCCTCAGGCTGGTGAGCAATGCCACGGAGGCAGCCTGGAAGCGAGAGCGTCCCAGGAGCGGAGGGTCCTGCCCCGGCGATGCTGCCCTGCGCCCCCGGCCGCGCAGCCGCCTGCACGAGGACTACTCGCGCCGGGTGTCCAGCAGCCTGGAGCTGGAGCGCAGGAGGTGCACCCAGGCCCCCTGCTGCAGCCCGGCTGGCCCTCGGGGACCCCACCTGGACGTGGAGACTGCGGTGTTTCCTCTGGAGGCCCAAAGAGCCTGTCCTTGCGCTGACAGCTCATCACCAAGTCCAACTGCCGGGGAAGTACCGGGCCAAGATTCCCATGAATCAAAACCCGGCAACCAGTTTACATTGGAACCTCAGCAGCCTCTCACGCCACTACGGCCCACCACACCCAAGCCCCCTAGCCCTCAGAGCCCAGGCACGGGAAATGCCAAGTGTGCCAACAATTTCAGCGCTCTGTCCCTGAATTCAGCGGACAGTGATGAAAAGACAGAAGATCTTGTGTCCCCGGCTTCAGTGCAAGCCACACGTGACAGAGGCAGTGAGGACAGTGGTTCCAGTAGCCACCCTCAGCTGAGCCTGGGCGGGGCTTCGGGTCCAGAAGAACAGGAGGAGGAGGAGGTAAGGTACAGGACAGGGACCTCTTGTAGATGATCTGCTGCGGGAGGGGTGCTTGTGACAGTGCTGCCCTTCCTCCTGCGGGAGGTTGTGCAGGTGCCCTCCCTTGGCAGAGGCGGCTCTGTGCTTATTTTGCTACCATCACAGTGATGCTTGTCAAGTTGCTGTTTGCCACTTTCAGAGGTCATCTTTGTCTCTTTTGAAATGCATTGCTAATGTAGCAAATTCCTTGAGATGACACTTACCACACCGTTTATTCAAAAGATAATGAGTACCAACTATTTGCTAGATTGAGGGGGACAGAAAAGGGGGTGTTGTGAAAAAGACCTGTCTCCCACTCCAGGCAACTAATAGGAGCTCTCGACATTTTGAGTTTTGAAGCATTGCGATTACCATAGATTTCTTTTATTCATATTTTAAATAGTTTCTGTATCCTTTTCAGCTGAGTGCATGTACTAAATGAGATTCTTTGTTAAGAGGCCATTACATGTTCTAAGTCTGTTTTATTGTTAGGAATGAATTAGAAGTGTACAGTTTGATACCTGCCAAGCCCTGAGCAATGATGGTTCAAAGAAAGTTTTATGATGGATTTTATACTTATTTTTAGAGTAGAACATAAGCATCTCATGAATTGAATGAATAACTGTCAAGGCCTCAAAAGCAGTGTTCTTTTCATATCCTGTCAAGCATCTAGACAACTTTACCTTACTGTATAATTTTCACTTTATAAATGCATTTGGTAATATTACTTAACAGAGCTGAAAGATGAGGGAAAGCATCCATGTGTATATATTACAAATTATTCTTCATCTATATTTCTAGACCATAGCTCCTTTCCGCTGATCTCTGGACAGAAACTCAGTTTTAGCCTAATGCTGCCAATGAATGAATACACAGCTTTTGCAAGCCAGGACAGCCTCTTTACAGAGAGACTTAGAAACAGAGCCTGTCACAGATGACTTTCAGGAGTTCTAAATCAGCCTGAAGGGTCCCTGGGCAGTAAGTAGGCCTCATTTTTTGTTGATCCAGGTTTGTAAAAGACCTCAGGGCCAGAATGTCTTCCAGAGATCTTGTATTTGCAGATTTCCAAAGAAGCCTTCTGGAACAATTCTGGGGTCATAGGACTCGCTGCCAGACTTGAGAAGCCATTTCCAGTTCTGCCAGCTCTGCTTTATGCAGTTGGCCAGGGCCTGGGCCATTCTGGGCTTCACGCCCTCCTTGTTGATGAGATGAAGCACGCGGTTCCTTCCACCAAACACCCTGAACTGCCCCACTGGTTGTTTGGAACCCACTCCCCACAAAAGGGATTTGCATAAGTCTAGAGGTGGTGATTTTATTTTTTAACAAAATTAGTAAAGAGGAAATTATTAAAATATTTTATTTCTGAGTGTTTATTAACTGAACACATGTAAGCATTAGTTTCTAACTTAGTTACTTGCCTGAGTGATTTGACCATTATATAGTTTTACATGTATATTTGTTCTCCTTAGTTATATATAATTTAATTCCAAACCACAAGGGATCACTAAAGATAGAAAGCAGGAAACGCAAATTATTAAAATTGCATATATGTTAATAATAATTCTATAAATTTGCCTCAAGGCAATCATCACATTTTTAAGTTGCATTAATTTCCTCAAAATTCTTATATAGCACATCAAGCTTCCTCTTGTATTTTCAATATAAATGTCAAGAAGAGAAAAATATAATGATAATTTTGCCCAATTTTTATTTTATATATTGATAATCTTCATTTTACTTAAAGAGAAGCACTTGTACAATATAACATGAACTTTCTTTTATTTTTTTCTTAACAGAAATTTATTTTGTGACAGTTCTAGAAGTTAGAAGTCCCAGATTTTTCCTTTTATACTGAGATTTAGAAACAAAATATAAAATGAAACAAATAAAACAAACACTTCGCAAAATGCAAGAATTCTAACTTTCATGAGTTAAAAGTAGTTTTTGTCTATCGTGTATCATTACACAAAATTAAATTTCATTATTGTAAGTTAATATACTATGGTTCTTTTTAAATTTTTATTTTTTAATTTTTCAATTTAATTTTATTGTTGTTGTATTACATCCATTCCCCTTTTACTCCCCCCTTTCCCCTTCCCCACCCACCCACTCCCCCTGCGCAGTCAGTCCCACTTGTTGTCCATGTCCATGGTTCTTCCATGCTAGTTCCTTGACTAAACTGCTATAGTATGGTTCTTTTCTAAAAATTTATTAATAGCATGCTTCTACTTTCTTATTTAAAGCTAGTTTAAGCTAAAGCTATTGTTGAGTACAGAAGGTTGAAACCTGTGTATGTTATGATATTTAAAATACTGTAATATAATTTTCAGTAAGGGAGAATAAGTATTTAGAATCATTTATTTGTAACTAGCCACTCTAAAAGTGACAATATATTTTTTAAAACTCCAAGTAGTTAAACAAAATTTTATATTGCTGTGAAAAAGAGTTGGAAAATGTCGGACTACCTTCATTTATAAAGCCTGGTAGAAAAATCGCCCAGGTCCCTAACATTGTACTTCTGCCACCTAGTGGTAAACTTTGTTTCAAGAACAAAGATCAGTTGAGTGAATTCCTTCATTGTTACTTGGTTTAAACATATAGTGTAACATTTATACTTGTTCACAGTGCTCCCCAAACCTTGTAAAGATATAGGCAAAAGAATTTAGTGTTACTGCAGGTTTCCTACAAAGTCATCCAATAACACCTTTGGCCGAATGGGATCGTTGGTAAAGGAATCCCATCCTTAGTTTGCAGTATAAACTCAGTTGTTGGTCATAGTGTCGAAATATGCCAGAGGTCAGTGATGTTGTTCTACTTTTTTCATCTCATAGCACACGTAATTAATTCCTAAAAATCTGTGGCACACCAAAACGTTTTTTGCCAATCTGACAAAAAAATTAGGTATAATTTTGATTCATTCACACCAGACGGCTATTATGTTGGTTGTTGTCATTGCTTATTTGACAGTCAAAGGGAAAAGGGTTCAGTGCCCCTGACTAAATAGTCAGGTATTGAATGTTTTAAAAATTCTTGCAGCACAAGAGTTGAAAATCTTTTTCATAGATGAGACTCTATCAAGTGATAAGAATCCATTGTAACTCCTTTATAAGGGGCTTTAGCCCGGTGTTTCTTTCTAGTTTGGTTGGGATTCTGCCATTCAAAAGATACCTAACACTGGCCTTAGTCTTTTCCAGGGTAGAATGTGGAATAGCTTTATGGTTTGTAAGAACTAAAGAAATTAAGACATGTTAAAAAGAGCCTAGTGTTTAAAACTAGCTGTCATTCTGTGACATTTACTGTTGGTTTAGACAGTTTTTCCATCCTAGGTTGACCTGACTTCTTAAAATATGGTCCAGTTAAGATCAGTTTGTGTTTTTTTCAAAACTGGTTTTTAATACACCACTGTATAATATAGCTTTATGGGAGATTGTGACATTCTTCAATTAGTTTGACTTCACAGTAATTTTTTTAAAGCATGAGAGTTAGGTTTTATCATAACCTGACACTTATTATTTAATAACACACCAAACTAAATTTGTTAAGTACCTACCAGGTATAAAACACTCAGCTGAGTATAGCGTATAAGGAAGAGTAGGATGATGTCAAGGAGATTAGAGATGAGCTAAAATGTATCTGCATCATAGTAGAACTTTGCAGAATGGATTAAATCCCACAAAAAAAGCTAAAACCATAATGCTGTAGGATTTCAGAAGAGTTTTTACCTGTGTAGCAAATAAAGGAAGACTTAATAACTGTCATCAAATCTGATTTGGAGAAGATGAGAACTCTATAGTAGTTATGGAGAAGTGGGACATTTCAGTGGTCAGACATACAGAGACTTTGTGGGATTTAAGAAAATAGGAAGTACCATAATTTGGTTTGGTGTGTAGGACTGCTCTAAGGTAAAATGAAATCATTAAGTCTAGATCATGGACTATATGAAATTCCAGAGTAAGCAATCTATAGATCACTTGGTAAGCACAGGGATATTTTTGAACAGAGAAGAGCTAGGCTCAGAACTACGTTTTGGAGGGATTAGTTCACCATTGGTAAAGAAGAGAATTGGGGGGGAAAAAGTGGCCCAAGGGAAAGTTATCAGGAATGCACTGCCATTGAGAACTCAGAGGTAATAAGGCTCTGAAATAGAATATATAAACAGTAACATGCCTTGTTCATTTATTGCCTAGCTACTGTATGCGAGACATAGGGACAAGAAAGGTTTTTTGTTGTTTGTTTATTTTTTAAAAGCTAGTCTTATTCTCATGGGTTACAGTCCAATTGGTAGATTGGAATGAATACAGGTTATTTTGATATGGTGTGATAAGTTTCTAATGAGGAATACATAGTAGCAGAGGAGCTCCAAAAAAAGAATGATTAACTCTGGATGAAGAATGGCATTATTGGTGAAGGACAGTTGAGTGGGGTCTCAGATTATGTTGGGGGGGTGGTGCAGAGGGCAGCAGTTGAGGAGTCACAGGGGCCTTCCAGGTCAACTGAAAAGCATGGGGGAGGAGGCAGGTCCTATAGACAGGAAGACAGTCAGCCGGAGGAGTTATCCAAGCTTCATTTTTCTCCCTTGTAAATCAGGGGTAATAAGATACCTACCTACCACACAAGGTTGTTGTGAAAATTAAAGGAGGTGGTTTATGTGGAGAACAGCACTGAGCTTTGCAGGTAATAAGTGTCCACAAGGAGGCTAATCTGTTGTGCTAAGGGAGCTCTACTGTACATTGCTCACCTTACAGGCTGGTTGGGTGGAGAAGTAGGAGATAAGATTGGAGAGATAGGTCTACATATACCTAGGAAGGTCCTTGCTTGCACCTGTGGAGTTTGAACTGTACCCTGCAGGCATTAGAAATCCCAAAAGTATTTGACCAGGGACCACAGAGGGGCACCAGCTACGTGGACAGGACTGGAGTGGGGGCGGCCCAGGGAGAGACAGAGCTCCTCAGTGGTCTGGTTCAGAGGGGATGAGGTCTGTGCTGAGGCCACGGAAACGGGAAGGAGGCTAAGACAAATGGTCTCACAGCTTATATTCTTAACTAGCATTTGAATGTTTTGGGGGAGTGAGAAGTCAAAGATGATGGGGCGATTGGGAGGATATTACTGTGTTGGGATCAATAATCAAACAAGCCACAAAAACAGTGGCCTAGAGCTGAATTTGGGTTATTTTCCTAGCCCACTAACACAATGGCAGCTTGTGGGAAATCACTTCTTTTCTGAACCTGGATTTACCAGAACGCTGAAATGTTTCAGGGCTTTATAATTTTCTTCCTCAAGGATTTAGAGCTTCAAAGTTGTTGGAAGCTATTGTACTACACAGTCTTATGAAATTAAAACAATGTGAGTGCTTGACAAGATTTTAGTTCTACAGAATACAAATTGTTATTACCACATGGGGTAAAGCATGGTAAGCAGGTTGTGCCCTGGCTCTGGGATGGTGATTTTCCTCACCCACTGCTCCACTCGCTCTCATCCCAGCCTCGGAAAGGGAAAGGAGGGGAATTCTGTGGCACCACAAAGTAATGTCACCAAAATAAAGCCTCCATCCAGTGTTGGGTACTGGAATAATTTAGTAGGTGAGCAAGGCTACATTGAAGCTTAATTGCCCAGTAAATTAAGAATTGTGGAGTTTTATGATGTTGACAGGTACTTCATACATAATGATAGCTCCCAGATGCTGTTGGGGCATGATTTAATCAGAGATACAGATACATTACATAATTTTGACTCTTTGTACGTTACTTAGATGTTACTCTTTGGGTTACCCAAATAACTAGTTGGGAGATTGAAACAAATCTCACGAAGGTTAGAAATTTCCAGAGCTATTTCACAGAGCCATTCTTAGAGGCAGAAAGATGGGGTTGCATATACAGATGTAAATGTAGTGACCCTAGAAAGTCTACCCAAGATTTTTTTTAAGGAGTTTTATTTAGGTGTAATTTGCATAACATAAAATTCACCCATTGCAAGTATACAGTTTGGTGATTTTTAGGAAATATAGTTGTGCAACCACCACCACAGTCAAGTAGAGAGTATGTCCATCATCCTGGAAAGCTCCTCCATGCACTTTGCAATCAATTCCTTCTCCCACTAAAGGCCTAGGTGACAACTAAGCAGCATTCTGTCTCAATACTTTTTTTTAATGTAAGTAGTTGAACAAATGTTTGTGAATTGAGTTGTGCAGCCATCACCATAATCTAATTTTAGAACATCTCCATCATGCCTGAAAGGAAAATCATGCTCATTTGCAGCCATTCCCTGCCCCAGCCCCAGTCCTGATCTACTCTGGTGTCTATAATTTGCACCTTTGTGGGTAGTTCATAGAAATTGGGAATAAGGATTGCTTACTTGCTTGAGAAATTGGGAGAAAGGATTGCTTGCGTCTGGCTTCTTCCACCTACATCCAGCCATATTGTAGCATGTGTCAGTACTTCATTTTGTTTTGTGGCTGATTAATATTCAGTTGAATGGATATCTACTTCTCAGTTTACATACTCATCAGTTGGTATACATTTGACTCATTTCTGCCTTTTGGCAATTATGAATAATGCTGCTATGAACATTAACATGGAATGCTTGTGGACAATGAACATGTGATTTCTTTCTCTTGGGTAGATAACTGAGAGCTGAATTTTGCACCATGCAGTAATTCTATGTGTAACCATACTGCCAAGCTGTTTACTAAAACAGCTTCCAGTTCCCACCAGCAATGTGTTAAGGTTCCAGTTTCTTTGCATCCTTGTCCGTGTTTGGTATTGCCAGTATTCTGGGGGCCAGGCCCTCAATGGGGGGTATAGAATGGTATTTTATTTTTATTGTAATTAGTATTTTCCTCATGACTACTGATGTTGAGCATCTTTTCATGTGTCTGTTAGCCATTTATTTATCTTATTGGGTGAAATGTCTATTCAGATATTTTGTTCATAATTTTCCCACATTTTAATTTTATTATTGAACAGTTAATTTCTTTATAAACTTTGGATACAAGTCCTTTTTCAGATAAAAACTTGCAAATATTTTTATAAGTTTATTTATAAGTTTATTTTTATTTTTTAAACTTATTTTATAAGTTTATGAGAGAGAGAAAGGAAGGGAGAAAGAGAGAAAGAGAAGCATCAATTTGTTGTTTCATTTATTTATGCATTCATTGGTTGATTTTTATATGTGCCGCGACTGGAAATCGAACCTACAACCTTGGCGTATCAGGACGATGCTCTATCCCACTGAACTACCAGCCAGGGTGCACATATTTTCTCATAGTCTCCAGGGTTGCTTTTTCTTAATGGTATCTTTTGAAAAGCAAAAGTATCTGATTTTTATGAAACTCAATTAATAATCTTTTTTCTTTTACGATCATGCTTCTGGTGTTAAATCTCAGAAATCTTTGCCTATCCTAAGGTCACAAAGATTTTTCTCCTTATTCTGACAGTGTTATAATTTTAGCCCTTATGTTTAGGTGTATGATCCATTTTAGTTGATTTTTGCATATAATATGAAATAAAGGCGTGGCTCACCGTTTGGCATATGGGCATCCACTGATCCCACCTCCGTTTGCTGAGCTACCCACAGCTTTTACACCATAGAGAATGTAAGTGTCCAGACCCTTCTGGGCTCACAGCTTTCTCTGACAAAGAAGCCCTAGAATTTGAATCACAAGAATTGAAATTACAGTTGGAAAGATCATTTGAAAATGATACTGTTTGTACTTTTAATACCTACTTTTCTAATGAAGTTAACATTTTGTTGCTGGGACATTTGCTACACTGCTAGTGTTTTACAATATTTACTAAGTAGTGACCCAGGGGTGCATATCCTTCAACAGACATGTTTCCCCAAAGTGTGCTTTTTCCTGAGTTATGAAGAGAATTAATGTGCTTTCTATCCGTCATCTCTGTGATAGCTTATGTTTTGTTTCTCCTGAGGTGTTTGTGGCCTATTTATTTTCACATTCCTTTTGCAGGAGGAAAATTCCGAAATAGAAAAAAGTCTCTTGCAGAAATGTTATTAAATCATAGGAATGCAGGTCATACATCCAGGTGTGAAAATAACCTTTTACCTTAACAATTGAGACATTTTCTAACTCAGTACTTGGTGTTTAATTTATTTTTTAGTTATAGTTGACATACCATCTTATATTAGTTTCAGGTGTAGAACACAGTGATTAGACATGTATGTACCTTACAAGGAAATCACCATGATAAGCCTGGTACCACCTGGCACCATACATAGTTATGATATTTCCAACTCTATTCCCTATGCTGTACATTACTTCCCATGACTCATTGTATAACTAGAAGTTTGCACCTCTTAATCTTTTTTCTTTTTCAAGTTGTCGCATTTTACTTCAATTGTAAATCACACAGTGCTTTTCATTTTCGAAACACTCCATTTTCAAACATTTAACCAGCTGGGGCTAACCTATAGGTGTTGAAGGGCAGGAGAACTGTGTGATCCCCCTACTTGCAGAGGGAAGCTAAGTCCGGGGCTTACAGTTTCATCAAATAGCAGAGGGTCAGGACTCAGGCCACAGCACACGCAGCTCTCCGGTGGAACAGTCATGTGCCTGTGCCACATCCTCAGTTTGTCCTGTGCTGCTGGGACTTTGGTTCTCTCAATAACCATAAAAAAGGCATTGTCACCCCATTTCACAGATGAGGCGACTGCTGTTTAGAGGGCTTAAGGTGTGTGGCCAAGGCCATCCAGGCAGTGTGGGTACCAGGCGCTTCCCACCACTCTGCATCCACCTGCTCAAGGCGCAGCACCCTTCCCCCTTCCTCTGCCAGGGAGAGTGTGGAACAGATGCGGCAGCCCTGACCAGCTGCCGTCAAAGGCTTTCATGGCCTAGTTTTTTTCTCACCCAACACGCACACTTTATTCAGATTTCACCCGTGAACCTTTGGGTTCACAGTCCGGCACCTTATCCACTGTGCCACCAGCCAGGGCTCAGCCTTTCTTTCAAGCAGTTTCTACTTGCTCTGAAAAGGTTTGTGCTCATCATTACATAAACAGCTGTTTCTTTCCCAGTGGAAACTTTCAAAGTATTTCTGAATGGGTGCTCAGTGTTTGACAATCAACAGAACTTTTGAAACTTAAAAGGCTGCTTCTAAAATTATTTTTAAAAATGCAGCATCTAAAGAAAGAAGAGTATATACAAATGTCATATAATAAAAGTATCATATAATTCTTGAACTTCACAGTGGCTCTTTTCTTGAACGGTTTCTCTAGTGAAATGTCATCCAATAGAATTTTCCCATTAAAAACAAGGGGGAAGACCCTGGCTGGTAGCACAGTGGATAAGGCGCCGGCCTGTGAACCCAAAGGTCGCTGGTTCAATTCCCCAGCCAGGGCACATAACTAGGTTGCAAGCCAGGTCTCCAGCCACGTCCGTAGCTGGAGCCAGGTGAAAGGCAGTCATACATTGATGTCTCTCTCCCTCTCTGCCTCTCTCCCTTCCCCTCTCTCTGAAAATTAAGAAAAACAAAAACGAAAACAAAAAAACAAGGGGGAAGAAGAAGACAGAATTATATACCTATGTACCTGAGTAAGATCCTAGTTGTTATGTTATAATAACCATTTGAAATCAAATGTAAATGACATACTATATTATATTAATGATTAAACTTTTAAAAGTATATGAAATAGCCCTGGCTGCTGGCACAGTGGATAAGGCGCTGGCCTGCAAACCCAAAGGTCACTGGTTCGGTTCCCAGCCAGGGCACATAACCAGGTTGCAAGCCAGGTCTCCAGCCAAGTCCGTAGCTAGAGGCAGGTGAAAGGCAACCATACATTGATGTTTCTCTCCCTCTCTGCCTCTCTTCCTTCCCCTCTCTCTAAAAATAATAAATAATTTAAAAAAAAAAGTATATGAAATACTTAAATAAAATTATATGAACCAGTATAATAGTGTATTTGCCAAAGTTTTAATACTTTTTTTTAAAGATTTTATTTATTATTTCTAGAGAGAGGGGAAGAGAGAGAGGCAGAGAAGAAGAGAAACATCAATGTATGGTTGTCTTTCACCTGCCTCCAGCTATAGACCTGGCTGAAGACCTGGCCTGCAACCTTGCCATGTGTCCTGACTGGGAATTGAACCAGCAGCCTTTGGTTCCCAGACTGGTACCAATCCACAGTGCCACCAGCCAGGGCTAATACTCTCTTATTTAGTGACATATTTACTTTGTAGGTAACAAAGTTGTAGCAGCCCTTACTAAAGTATAGTGTCACTATTCTTTAGAAGAACTTTTAGCTTGATGATTAAGAAACTGATGCTTGTTTGTATGTTTTTCTTCTGTTCTTTTTTTCTTTTCTTCTTTTTTTTTTTTTCCTTCACATCTTTAGCTTCCCTGTAGTAATTAAGACCCCAGAGCATCCAAGGCTGGGAATCACTTTCCATTTGGCTTAGTGACACACATTCACTTTGACATATCTGCCATCATAATAGAAAGGAATACCATAGGCTTAGTTGGCAGAAGGGCATACAAATTGCCACATGTCACTATCTACACTAAATGTTATCCATGTGTCTGTCTTCTGCCACTGGCAGTCCAGAGATAGGACGGCAATTTGGAATGCTCTGTTCTGTAGGATGATCACAGCAAGGCGGGGCAGGGAGGGGCTGTGCTCAGTCCGCTTGGAGAGGGAAGAGCCCTCACAACTGTCAGCTTCCTTGGGGTCCAGCATCAATGTGGTTACTGGCCGGTGCCGACAGTTCTGAGTGGTCGGGAAAGCCCATGGTACGAAAGCAGGTAGGCTTTATGGTGGGGCTGCCTGCCTGAGTGCAAATCCTAGTTTCACTACTAACCAGCTCTGTACTTGAGATACTGGGCCTACTTAAGCCTTTTTAGAGTTTAAGTTTCTTTCTTCTTTTTTTTAATGGAGATAATAGGGCCTGACAGGATTAAATGGAATAATGCATGTAAGATGTTTACTACAGTGCCTGAATGAAACATAGTGAATTTAATGAATGTTCACTTTTATCATAATCATAATCATTGTCAGCATTGAAGGTACCGCATTTGGTCAGGCACTCTAGTACACACCAGTGAAACTTTGCAAACTCAGATCTTTCAGCCAGTTTCTCCAAGTTTGGCAGGAAGACCTCCCAGGGTGCAAGCTAAAGGCACAGATCCCTGAGCCCCACCTGGAGCTATGGAATTGGAATCTCTAGGATGGAAACCCAGTTGTCTGGACTTCTGCCACACTCCCCAGGGAAATTTTTGCCACACTGCAGTTTGAGGTCTGCTGTCCAGGCTTTTCGCTTTATTGTGTTTCACAGACGTTAAGCTTTTTCACAAATTGAAAGCAAGACCTCCCGCCAACAAAAAGATTATGACTAACTTGACTACAGGGGTCTGGAAACAAGCCTTCAGTATCTCTGAAGTACTCCTGCATTTTGTATTCTGCATTTTTGGCATGGCCATTTCTCCGCCAGATCTGCAACCCCACCCCCCCATTAACTCCTGATTTAGAAAGGAGAGGCATTCCTGAAAAAAGCTGAAGATGGCTTGTAATCCTATTTTTTCCCTTGAAGTATATCATCAATTGGATATGAATTGCTACAGGAAACAAACAGAATTCTCTTTGGCATACAAATGAAATGAAAACTTTTCGAGAGAGAAGTGGTGGAATACAGCATTTGGGTTTGCTCTGAAATGTTAAGGAGTGTGATTCCAGGAATTGTTCCACCTACTGCTGGGGAACTGGAATTTTACAAACTCATTTGGGAAATTTAAGCATGTAATTGTCTCTTAAAAATCCAAGTGTTCTTAGTAACCACCCACATTTACAGGATGCTTTTCCAGCAAATGTGGTCCTTCACATCATATAGCCGCACAATGAAATAGATGAACAATTTTGCATTTGCTCTAAAAGACTAAAATGAGGCTTGGGAAGATTGCAGGACCCCCCCCCCCCCCAAAGTCATCCAGCTGGTGAGTGGAAGAGCTGAGTCTAGAGCCAGGTGAGTGGGGAAGGAGTCCCAGCAACAACGTCTGCTTGGTATCTGGCACACAGACTTCAATTCTAACCATCTGCTGGTTTCCTGATCTTTAGTGGAGGCTTAGTCTTTTCTTTTATCATCTGCAAAGCGGAATTAAAAGTATGTAATGCACAGAGTTCTTCAATTAGATGAAATGGGATATGTAAAGGCCAGATTTCAAATGATCACGTTGCAGTGGTTTGATAAATTTCCATTCCATTTTCCCTTTGGACTCTGTGTCTAGCATTCTTTTCACTAAGCTTGGGCCACTTTTTACCACACTTGGTTTCTGCCCAAACCAGAGTCCTTCTTGTTCATTTCTTGGCTGTCTGGGGATAGGCTAGGAAGCTCCACTGAAGAGCTTCACACCCTTTTCTGGCATCTTCTTTTGGCGGCCCACCTGATAGCTCTGGAAAGAAAGCCACCGTGAACAGAAGTGGTGAGACTCCAGGGTCAGAGCATTGAGGTTACCCCCTCAGCGGGGGCAACACCTTACATGCAGTTTGGGAGGAGGGCGAACTGTTTCAGTCCCATTCCCTAATGTACAATATAAAATTTTAAAGTATTTACTTATAACAAGGTTTTGTTGTATATTTGGCTTTATATTTTCACTCTTTTTGTAGTATAAATTATTCATCTGTAATTCTTTTACAGCCAAGTTTTGCATTAAACATTTTCAAGATACTTTGCTAGAGTATATGTAGGTTAGATCCTCATGTCCCTCTATCCAAATAAAAAAGAAACACAACTGGTCCTATCTCTTTTCTATTTTTCAGTTACAGTTTATATTCAGTATTATTCTCTATTAGTTTCAGATGTACAGCAAAGTGGTTAGAAAATCATATATACTACAGAGTAGTCCCCAGGTGCTTCAAATACTCACCTGGCCCTATACACAGTTATCATAATATTACTAACTATATTTCTTATGCTGTAATCTACATTTCTATGACTATTCTGTAACTACCAATGTGTACTACTTAATTCCTTTACTTTTTAAAAAAGTTATTTGTGACAGAGAGAGAAACATTAATTTGTTGTTTCACTTACTTATGCATTCAATTGGTTGATTCTTTTTTTTATAAGATTTTATTTATTTTTAGAGAGAGGGGAAGGGAGGGAGAAAGGAAGAGAAACATCAATGTGTGGTTGCCTCTTGCACATCCCCAACTGGGGACCTGACCCACAGCCCAGGCATGTGCTCTGACTGAGAACAGAACGAGCAACCCTTTGGTTCATAGGCCGGTGCTCAGTCTACTGAGCCACACCAGCCAGGGCTCATTGGTTGATTCCTGTATGTGCCCCAACTCAAGATCACTTCTGTAACCTTGCATATCTGGACAGCGTTCTAACCAACTGAGCTAACTGGCTAGGGCTCCCTTTGCCATTTTCACACAACTCCCCAACCCCACCTCCCCAATGACAGCTATAAGTCTGTTATTTATATCTATGAGTCTGCTTCTAATTTGTTTATTTATTTTATTCTTTGGATTCCACATATAAGTAGAATCATATGGCATTTGTCTTTCTCTATGTGACTTATTTCAGTTAGTATAATACCCTTTAGGTCTGTCCATACTGTCACAGAATGTAAAATTTCATTCTTTTTATTCCAAAGTAATAATCCATTCTGTGTATCAGTTATTTTTATCCACTCATCTGTTGATGGGCACTTGGGCTGCTTTCATATCTGGCTGTTGTAGGTATTGCTGCAATGAACATAAGGGTGCATATATTCTTTTGAAATAGGTTTCAGGTTTCTTCAGATATATTCCCAAAAGTGGGATTGCTGAGCCATAGGCAATTCCATTTTTAATTTTTTGAAAAACATTCACACTCTTTTATGTAGTGGTTGCACCATTCTGCATTTCCACGAACGGTGCACTAGGGTTTCCTTTTCTCTACATCCTCACCAGCACTAGTAATTGATGGCCATCCTGACAGGTGTGAGGTAGAATCTCCACTGTGGTTTTAATATGCATTTCTCTGATGATTAGTGATGTTGAGCAAGTTGGATGACTGGTGTATGAGCAACTAACGCTTCATGTGTCTAAGGGCCAACTGTTTATCTTCTTGGAGAACTGTAGGTTCAGGTCTTTTGCCCACATTTTAAAAATCTTCATTTATTTTTAGAGAGGGGAAGGGAGGGAGAACAAGAGGGAGAGAAACATCCATGTGAGATAAACGTCAGTTGGTTACCTCTCATACATGCCCCAACCAGGGGCCAAACTGCAACTTTCGTCCGGACCGGGACTCCAACTGGTGACTTTTCTCTTTGCAGGACAACGCCCAACGAACTGAACCACACCAGTTGGGGCATTGCCCATTTTTTAATTGGGTTGTTTTTCTGGTGTTAAATTTTCTGAGTTCTTTATAAATTTTGGATATTTAACTTCTTATCAGATGTATTATTGTTGACTATGTTCTCCAGTCCAGTAAATTGTCTTTTCATTTTGTCGATGGTTTCCTTTGCTGAGCAAATATTTTTAATTTAATATAGTCCCATTTTTTTATGTTTTAGTTCTCTTCTGATGTTTTCATCTAAGAGTTTTATGATTTTATGTCTTACATTTAAATCTTTAATTTTTTTTAAGACTTTATTCATCATTTTGAGAGAGGGTAAGGAGAGAGACAGAGAGGGAGGGAAACTTCAACGTATGGTTGCCTTTCACCTCCCTTCAGCTACGGACCTGGCTGGAGACGTGGCTTGCAACCTGGTTATATGCCCTGGCTGGGAATTGAACCAGCAACCTTTGGGTTTGCAAGCTGGCACCTATCCACTGTGCCACCAGCCAGGGCCTAAATCTTTAACTTATTTTGAGTTTATTCCTGTATATGTTGTAAGAAGGTGGTCTAGTTTCATTTTATATTTTGCATATATCTGTCCAATTTTCCCAACACCATTTACTGAATAGACTGTTTTACCCCATTGTAGGTTTTTGTCTCCTTTATCAAATATTAATTGACTATGAAGGAGTGGGCTTATTTATAGGCTCTCTCTTGTGTTCCATTGATCTATATATCTGTGTTTATACCAGTACCATACTGTTTTGATTTTTATAGTCTTGTATAATAGTTTCATATCCGATAGCATGAGCCACCAACTTTGTTCTTCTTCCTCAAGATTGCTGAGGCTATCCAGGACTTTTTGTGCTTCCATGTAAAATTTTGAATTATTTGTCCTAGTTCTGTAAAATACACCATTGTTATTTTGTTAGAAGTTGTGTTGAATCTACAGATTGCTTTGGGTAATATGGACAAATTAATGATGTTAATTCTTCCTTTTCATGAGCATGGTATATGTTTCCATGTATTTGCCTCTTCTTTAGTTTCTTTCTTCAATATCTTACAATTTTCCAAATACAGGTCTTTCACCTCCTTGGTAAAATTTATTCCCAGTTATTTTCTTTGATGCAATTGTAAATGGAATTATTTGCTCAGTTTCTCTTTCTGATAGTTTATTATTGTTATATAAATTTGCAGTTGATTTCTGAATGTTTATTTATATCTTGCAACTGTACTGAATTTACTTTAGTTCCAGTAGTGTGTGTGTGTGTGTGTGTGTGTGTGTGTGTGTAATCTTTAGGATTCTCTATATACTACAGTGAAATTATATGGCATTTGTTTGTATCTTACATTTCATTCAGTACAATATTCTGTAAGTCCATCTATATTGTTGGAGATGACAAGATTTCTTTCTCTTTTTTTTTTTTTTTTTAATGACTGAATCACATTTCGTTGTATAAATGTGTCACTTCTTTATCCATTCCTCTATTGATGGACACTTAGGTTGCTTCTATATATTGTAAATAATTCAATTTAGTGCTTTGGGTTTCTTTGGATAAATAACATTGAGAAAATTTAAACTGTGACTATCCTATATAGTCACAGGTTCAATAGACAGAAATCAGGAAGTAGGGAATTTATTTTTATTTTCACTAACTTCTAGCTAAAGTGTAACATTTCTTTCAATTATGAATGTAGGCATCAAACCAGAACAGTTTTAGCAGTACCTGTGATACTGTCACCAGTAGAACTCATAGATATTTTTCACATCATGCAGCAGTCTTTCCTGGTATCTTAAAATATCTCATATTATCAGTACTTCTTCAGAAATATGAAAGTTATTAGACCTATCACTGTCCTTTTAATTCATGTGATATATATATTGTAATAAGACAATGCTTTTACTATTTTGATAATTGCGTTTCAGAGTAATTGGCGTACTTTATAATCTCACCTTTTGTTTTAGTCATTGAAAAATGTGATTCTGAGGAGTCTCTGGGTTCCCATTTCAGAGCCTCTTGTAGCTACCATAGCTTCTCTTCACCTCTAAGCAAATCTATGCCAGAGGGCAGGAAAACCTAAAGTTCTGTGTTCCTTCTGTAAACTTATCAAAGGGAAGAGAGGTGTTAGTGAGGGGATGAAAATGGTAAAGAGGAATAAGAGGTACAAACTTCCAGTTACAAAATAAATAAGTCATGGGGATATGATATATAGCATAGGGAATATAATCAATTATAATAACTTTGTATGATTACGGATGGTTACTTATATTTATCATGGTGATCACATTGTAAGGTACATGTATGAATGTTGAATAACTATGTTGTACCTGTAAAACTAATATAATATTGTAGGTGAGCTATATATTTTTTTAAAGAATACATTTGTTTTATTTTTTTTAATTATGTGCCAAGGATGCATGGCTGCAAAGTTAGAAGGACAGAGATCTTGAAATGAGATGAACTGGATTGTAAAATGGGCCCCTCTTCTTTATGGTTCTATTAACTTGATCAAGTAATTTTAGTTATTTTAGCTTCAGTGTCTTAAACTGTAAAATGTGACAAATAGTACACCCCAAGGTGGTTGTGGAGGTTAAATAAGGTAGCATGTGCTGGTCTGGTCTGGCATGACACAGGCATTCAAAAATCGTAGTTGTCACCAGTGTCATTACTGCGGTCCTCTATAACAGTGTTAGGATGTTTCCCTTCTCCCCTTTGGCTTGATGACTGTACCTGCCCTCCCTTCATTCAGCGTCTGGGATTCTGAGACTGTATCTGCCCTCCCTACATACAGTGTCTGGAATTCCAACAACCTGGGAAATCTCAGAGGCTTACTTATTGTATTAATAGCATCTTGAAAGTACCTTTGGCTTATTCAAAACAAAGTCTTTTTATTTTAAATCTACACAAAGCATCTTAATTTATTGGCCTATAATATTTTCTTCTCAATTACCTTGCTATGTTAGTTTTCTAGAGCTAATATAACAAATTACCACAAGCTGGGTGGATGAAAACATTTATTCTCTTTGTTGTAGAGGCCAGAAGTCTGAAATCAAGGTGTAACCAGAGCTATGCTCTCTCTAAGGCCCTAGAGGAGAATCCTGGGAAACCTTGGCTTATATGAGATGTGTCATTCTGATCCCTGCCTATGTTCTCACGTGGCTTTCTTCCTTTTGTCCTTGTGTCCAGATTTCCCTTCTCTTCTTGGACATTAGCCATTGGAGTAGGGCCCACCTAATCCAGTGTGACCTCATCTTAACTCAGTACGTCTACAAACTCCATATCTCCAAGTAAGATCACTTTACAGGTGCTGGGGTTCAGGACTGCAACATGTCCCATAGGAGAACATAGTTTAACCCACAGCATTTGCAAGTGAATCCTATATACAGTACTTGCTTTAGGTCAGGCTTCCGACTGGACATCCACAACATCAGTTATTTCTGGGTGTGTTTCTTTTTTCCTCCAGTTAGTAATTTAATCTTGCAGTAGCTTCAAAAAATGTATTGAAGTATCTAATTGGAGGTCATGAGTTCTAGCTTGGTTTTTCACTTCTGTAAAGAAAGGAATTCTGTATAGGAAAAAAAAGATGTAGGGACCCCTGTGCAGGGAAAGCATTTTAAAACTATACTGAGAAGCAAGAGTTAAAAGGGCAGCCACTCCACTGTTTACAAACGTTTATGACTTGGGTGTGAATTGGCCAGTCAGGCTTAGAGAGCCCTGGATTGAGTGCAGCACCGGCTGCTGACCTGTGAGAGGGAGCTGACTGAGCAGAGCTCTGGCCGCTTATGCCCCTAATTAGAGGGTTTTAAAGGCAAGAAACAATCTCAGAGAGCATGGACGTGGTCAACGGCTTGTTCCTTCAGTGTGTCTGTGGGCCACCGCTACCTGTAGCCGAGTCCGGGGTAGGTTATGGCTTGTCAGAGAGTGTTGCTTGCTGGTGGTTGGGGCTGGGTTTGTAGTTCCAGGTGTAACCACACTCGGAGTGCATTCCCCAGAATGGACGTATATTGTATTTCAAAAGTAGATAAACTTTGCTAAAGGAAGATTTAGTCTTGGGACATGCTTCCAAGTTCATATTCTATGAGGAATATAAGGCACTTCTGGCCAAGGATCTCTGTTGGAACGTGAGCTTCAAGTTGAGAGACTTGACATTGTTCTCTCCCTTCCTCCCCACTTCTGTTCTTTTGCTCAGAGTAAATTGGACATTGCAGTTTTGTATATTCTTCTGTGAACGAATGTCTGCATGCCCTAGAACAATTGGTACTGCTTGCATGTCCTCAGCAGGGCTGTGTAGTGACAGTGGAACTCCGCTGGTTCTCAGGAAGAGGCACCAGCGACAGATGCTGAGGCCGGACGGGCTAAGGGAGCCTGGCTGGCAGGTGTCCTCCAGTCACTTCCTGTAATGTGTTGGTCTCAGAAGGAGTTATTTCCTGAACAGCTAAGACACCTTGTTTTCCTAAACCCATTTTCTTTTTTTTTTTTTTTTCTTTTTTTTTCAGTATCAGTGAGGAAAAAAGGCTGTGTGTTGCATAAATGCTGACAGAACCACATGTAGAGTTTAAATCCAACTACTTGTTGCCTGTCATTTTGCTGTACTTCTATTTTCTAGCATGCTGTTTCTGAACCTTTTTATCACAGGGTGATCATGTAAGTGGGTTTGTCTCATTGTGTGCTTAAGTTGTCTGTGCTATTTGATGTGGTAAGTTAAACTATTCAAAATAACCTTCTGTCATATGTAATGGAAAAAATAATACTAACTTTTCCATGATTTCTCTTCTACTTCCCCATGGTGCTGTTACACGGGAAAAATTTCCCCTCTGCCCTCTGAGGTTTATGCTTAGGAATGTGAGAATTAAAATTGACAAAAAGAAAAATTTGCAAGAGAAAAACAATTTTTCTTTCCAGTAAATAAGTGGGAGTTCATATAAAAGTGTTATTGCAGAAAGTGGTTAGAGTTGGGGGCTTATATACCATCTTAGTGAGGGAGAAGGGTGCTGATGGGAAAGCAGGTGACTTTCAGCAAAGATGAACGGGTCTGCAGCCAAACTGGTGGGGAGATAGTGTAGTTCTGTGACGGTGTCTGTTTAGGTGAGGGCCTCCGCTCTGGAGTGATGAGTCCATCTTCCCTGGTTGAAAGAAAGAATTTGTTTTTAAAGATTTTTTTTTTTTTTTTTAAGATTTTATTTCATTATTTTTAGAAAGAGGGGAAGGGAGAGAGGCAGAGAGGGAGACAGACATCAATGTATGGTTGCTTTTCACCTGCCTCCAGCCACAGACCTGACTGGAGACCTGGTTTGCAACCTGGTTATGTGCCCTGGCTGGGGAATCGAACCTGCGACCTTTGGGTTCGCAGGCCGGCGCCTTATCCACTGTGCTACCAGCCAGGGCTAAAGATTTTTTTTATTATTATTATTTTTAAAGAGAGGGGATAGGAGAGAGGCTAAGAGAGCAAGAACATCAATGTATGGTTGCCTTTCACCTGCCTCCAGCTACAGACTTGGCTGGAGACCTGGTTTGCAACCTGGTTATGTGCCCTGGCTGGGAATCTAACCAGCGACCTTTGGGTTTGCAGGCCAGCACCTATCCCTTGTGCCACCAGCCAGGACAAAAGAAGAAAGAATTTCCGTCCCAAAGGAGCAAATTTATGACAACTGAGTTCTGGGAGACTGTGCTTTTAGGCAGATGAAGAAGTTCAGGGGAAAAGTTTATTAAATACTTCCAGCTCAAAACAGTTTCTAGGCCACAGAGTTATGTATTGTGGACCCCGTCGGTAGTGACCTAAAATAAAGATAGCATTCCGGGCAGTAAGAGCCAGTAGAGAATAAAGGCATTGATGATTGCTAGAACCCATTTTCCTTTGAGCAGAGGTGGGAAATTTTCATGGTACAGTGGTAACAGAAATTACGAGGCCCACGTTTGAGTGTCTCCATTGCTGCTAATCAGCTGTGTGATCCTGAGCAAGTCACTTTACTTCTCTAGGTCGCAGTTTTTCTCATTTGAAAACTGATGGGTGGTCCACAGTGCTGCATGGGTGAGGTGGGCCTGGTCTGCCAGGGGGTGCCATCCCCGAGCAGCAAGGCTTGTTCAGCCTGCCCTGCAATCACATGACTTTTCTGATTAATTTAGTTCTCTTCCAGGGACTAGTTCTATTTTCACTGTATTTTCAAATAATGTGTAGGGATGTAAGGCCTGATGGCACCCAGGCTTCCAGGCCGGTGACTGGTGGCTGCAGCACACTGGCTCCCTCCCCCACCCTGTCTCTTCTGCAGAGAGCTCTGAGACCAGACTTGGAGGATCTGCTGAGAGGTTATCTTCAGGCTGAGTCAGGGGATGATGATTCTATGGCAGTGCTTCTTAAGAGCCATAATTAACCATGGCTGATAAGGACTATTTTATCATTGTAGTGTTTCATCATCATTGGAACCCATTTTCTCCCCAGTGAAGAGTTACAGAACCAAACCCACAGAAGTGAAATAACTTTTCTGAGGTGACAAAGCTAGCTAGGGGCCCAGTTTGACTTACACAGATATTAGCTCATTTTTAAACCTCATGGATTTTTTTTCCAATACCTTAGATTGCCTATAAAAAGCTATTTGAAAAATTAGAACAAATTGCTGAATTTAGGATCATCAGCTCTCCAGCTGTGATATTGTCTAGTCTGAAATCTAAGATCCTGACAGCTCAGTTGTGACTTGTCCAAGCTCATCCAGCTAGTTAGTAGCTTGATCTGGTTCTTTGAATCCCCGTTCGGTGCTCTCCCCTCCTCCCCATCAGGGAGGGTCAGGCCCTAGCAACCCAGACTTAATCTGAAAGCACCTTCTATTTTGGAACATTGTCGAAGGACAATACCTTAGAGTAGCAGTGGGTAGCATTACACATTGATCGTGCTGCTGGCAGACTTGCCTTCTGTCACCACGCCCCCAATGCTATTGTTATGCTTCTGTCAGGTGACACCCCTACCTTAGTTTTTTATTAACTCCTAATGGTGCTGATTTTTAAAATCTTTTTTCTGTCACCAAACATCCCTATTTAAATTAGTTTTAATTCAACCTCCAATTAAAGATATACTTGCTTATTTTAAACCACTTATCAGTTATATCTGTTACACAAAATAACTTTTAAAAACAAGTAAATCTAGAAAGCCTTTGTGCTGGAACTGAGGGAGGGTAGAAGGGAATGTATATCATGTTCTTTTTTAATACCTTCCTGGATATTGGTGCTCACCTAACTTGTTCGAATTTGAAAAGGTTTTTACTGAGGAATCCTGGAGGCGGGGCTCATCCCTGGAAGAAGAAAGGACAGAGGCTCAGAGGATCTCCAGGAGGAGATGGGGCTCTGGGAGAAGGTCAAGGCCTCGACCCCTCTCAGACTATGGCCAGTTGGCCAGCCGAAGTTTGTCTATTCCTGAAGACTCCATTGCTGTGGACCCTGAAAAGGAGGACATTGTGGACAGTGGCCACCAGCTGAGCATGGCCTCCACAGTCCCTGCAGGCCAGAAGGCTGCTGTGGGCTGCTCCAAAGCAGGCCAGAGAAGACGCCCCATCTCTGTGATAGGTGGGGTCAGCTTCTATGGAAACAGTCAGACAGAAGCCATAGAGAATCTTCTAACCCAAGTAAGACCTGGTGTGCTCCCACCAAAGCCTGCAGAGCCCTCAGCTTCCTGGCCTTTGTTCTCCCCTGCAAACTAAACTGGATGCTTTCCTTTCTTCTTTTCCGACTTGAGGATGATGTCATCTGGCCACAACCTTTCTTCCTGACTTTGCAAGCTGCATGCATTGAAACTAATCATCTCACGTTTGAATGTGTTTTATTAATCTTCTTTCTTTGCTGGAATTGAATAATACACAAACTAGTTTGCTGTTTGTTCTAAATCATCTGAGATTTGAACAAGGGGGTGGGTAGCAGTGCCTTTTTAGTGAACTTCCCGAAAGAAAAAGTTATTAAAAGAGAAAACATCATCCATTGTTAACATGTAAAGATAAGAAAATAAAGAAGTTGATTTTTTTAGGTGATAAGGAAATATTTTTTTCCATTTTCTTGCTTTTGAGTTGCAGCTTTGTAACTGCTTCGACAATAGATTAAAATCTTAGTATCGATCTTAGTATCATTCCCTTAGTACAATGTAGTAATTCCGCAAGTATTTACCAGTTAATCAGGGAGCTCTTTGATGATACAAAACATTTAAATAAAGGCCCCGTTCAGGAGTTTCTGTTATTTGGTAAAACTAATACACCCCACAGTGCATGAGTAAGTGCCCAAGTTCATATTTTAAACTTGCTGGCTAATATCATAATCTATAAAATTCTCTTAAAAGGGAAAGTCTATATTGGTGTAGGATTTTATGTTTACATTCCGCCTGTGAAGCCTAGCACCGGGCCTTGTTTATATAACAAGCACTCAAAACCCTCTTGCTTAATTGAAATAAACCTTTTGTTGTGTTAAGAGGCTCTACATGCTAGGAAATAATTCTGAACTAAAGCAAACTGTAACCTCTTAATTCAAAACCCACTATAGGGAAGACCTAAATGACTTAGAACTCTTTTCACTTTAAGGCATCAAAAAACAGTGTAGTCCTATAACTTTCTGCACTATAATAAGCTCATTTAGGAAATTAGGTGGAAACCCTAAAGAAAGCATGAACCAGCTCAGCCTTTGTTTGATGCAATTACAGGGACTGTTTACATGGAAAATCCAGAGTTGATTCCATAGACCAGGGTAAAATTGCAGAAAACAAGCTCTTCTTTTCAACAGAGCCCTATTGTCATTTTAGTTTAGGTAAACAAGAATTGTATTCCACAAATACTTAGCTGGTGCCTGCACACGGATGAGCAGGAGACCAAAGTGAAGTGAGCAGCTGGGCTGTAGTTGGTTGCCCTGGCCGTGGGCTTTGGCGCTGCTACTGGAAATACATCTTAACCTTGTGACCCTGCCTCTCTGTGAGAAAGACACCACTTCCTAAATTTGCTTTTCTTCCTCTTACCTAACCCTTTGCTTTCATTGAACATTGCCTATTGGTACATTGTTGACAGAGAAGATGAAACATAAGGCTGCAAGGTAAGGGCCATGGGTTGATCCTGATTTGCTTAAACATCGGAATAATTTATTGCAATTGAGCCTCAGTGCAGCCTGGAGCTTTTGATAAGCTTTGCAGAAACCATGGCAAGCCTGCGAGTCTATGAGTAGCTTTGAGGTGAGAACGCTGAGCTCCTTGCAGCTGTGCTTGTGAAGAGCCTGTAGGCCTGCCACTTCCTGGCATCTCTTCACAGCTTCTTGCTTTCTTTTGTAGCCAGCAGCCAGGCCGCCCGTGCCAGCTCACCAGGTGCCCCCCTACAAAGCAGTTTCGGCCCGGTTCCGTCCGTTCACGTTTTCCCAGAGCACCCCCATTGGGCTGGACCGTGTGGGACGGCGGCGGCAGATGAGAGCATCCAATGGTAAGTGTCACAGGCCCGCTTGGCGCCTTCCCTTTCAGAAACTGGTGTGGACCCCCTGCTTCAACACTCTGAGGTGCCCAGGGGACTGGGGACTTCTGGGACAGGTGGTTGTTTGCCTGATGGTGAGGGAGGCTCATCTCAGGAGCTGGGTCTGTTGTCAGCCACGCAGGGTAGGTGCCGTCAGGGGCTCTGCATCATTGCAGTGACCCTAGTGAGATGTTTGCTCCTCTTCTGGCGTCTGTGTGCCTCAGTGTTCCTTTGGGTAGAGTTCTGACAGACTCACCCAACTGTTTTTAAGCTCTTCCAGGGTATTTAAGATTCACCAATTCCGTTTTGAACACTAAAGAAAAGTTTTCTAATATAGTAGTTAACACGCTGTCATAGCACTTACCCACTTGTTGATTTAATACCACACGTTTTGGGAATGATGTTTAAACTTCTAAAAAAGACAGTCTTCCCCTATGCTGACATTTACATCACCGCCAGTCATCTGGGGGGATAATGGCGTGGTGCTGGGTACGCCGGACAAGAATAACAGCTAACATTTATCGAGCACGTACCATATGGCAGACACCATCCTATGTGCTCTGCTGTGTTCACTCATTTGATCTTCTTAACTCTGTGGCACAGTCGATGCTATTATTGTCTTCATTTTACAAATTAAAAAATAAAACTAGGTATGAATAGGTAAACTGCCCTAAGCTACTCAACCATGAAGTGGCAGAAATGGGATTTAAACCCCTAGTCAGATTGGATTTTCAATACCAAAGGCCATGTTTTAACTACCATATTGAACTATGCTGTTTAAAGACTGGCAGCAGACTATTAATGACTATAGCTTTAATTGCCAGGTTTATTGCCATACTTTTTTTT
>PVIW01000310.1:67748-145739 GCA_004026585.1 Noctilio leporinus
AATTTTTAGAAGGAGGGGAAGGGAGAGGCAGAGAGGGAGAGAGACATCAATGTATGGTTGCGTTTCACCTGCCTCCAGCCACAGACCAGACTGGAGACCTGGTTTGCAACCTGGTTATGTGCCCTGGCTGGGGAATCGAACCTGCAACCTTTGGGTTCGCAGGCCGGCGCCTTAACCACTGTGCTACCAGCCAGGGTTATACTTTTAAAAATAAATACTGTCCAGTGAGTATAAGAGTGATGAACTGGTGGGGCGAGGCCTAAGCCTAGGTTCCAGGCCTGCTCCTAACCCACTGTGTGGGCCAGTTCTTCCCATGATGGTGGTGTCAAAGCTGTAAGAGGTGGGGAGGTTTAAATAATGTTTTTTCAAAAGACTTGAGAGGCTAAGTGTGTTATATGGAGAGCACTTCAATTTCAGGGGGAACCAGGATAGGTGAGGGAAAGGACTGAGGACAAAGATGAGTGGAATCTAGTGGTCAGGGGAGACGTTCTAAAGACAGGGCTTCAAGAAGTTCACTGATGGCTCCAACACAGAAGCTGATGAGGAGGGTGACCTAGGAGGGCGTCCTAGGAGGGCCAAAGTGTACAAGGTCGGAGCATTGGTGAGTGGTGAAGTGTTACCACCCTTAAGTATGTTGGCATGGTATCTAACTCAGGTCGCCCATATTTGGAGGAATCAAGGCTGGCCTAAGACAGAAGGCAAAGAGGAATTAGATGGCAATCCTGACCAGTGTGGCTCAGTGGGTTGGGCATCATCTCACAAAGTGAAAGGTCACCGGTTCGATTCTAGGTCAGGGCACATGCCTGGGTTGCGGCCAGGCCCCAGGTTGGGGGCGTGTGAGAGGCAACCAATTGATGTTTTTCTTGTGTATCAATGTTTCTCTTCCTCTCTCTAAAAATAAATCAATAAACTCTTTTTAAAAATTAGATGGCTGCTAGAGTTTGAGGAAATTTGTAGATACTTCAAGCCCAGATGTCCAAAAGAAACCCTATTTCTAGGAAACTTGCCTGTGGCTCCTCCTGTCACTGTTGCCTTGTCATTCTTGCAGGGGGTCTGCTGAACCCCCTGGACTCGCTCCCCCACTCATCCCTGGTCACAAGGTCCATCCTAGCATCCCCTGCCTCTCCGGCTCCTTAACCCTTTGTCTCAGCAGCTGTACTCTCCCATCACTTTCTTGGGCTGGGCTTTTATACGCTCTCTAGTTAGAGTTACTCTTCATATTCAACTCCTGCTCTGTTATTTCCTTGCACACTTTCCTCCTCCTCATTGAAATGAAGTCCTAGTTCCTTAAATGAGTTGACAGATTTCTCTGCACCCCTGTCTAATATCCCATGTGTTTCGCTCACTTCTGCCCAAGCTTACCATTCAGTGTGCCCACCATCCACCCCAGGCGCTCATGTTCCCTTTGCTCTAGTTTGCCTAGAATTTCCTTCCTTTCCTTTACCACAGGCCAATGTTCTTTCCATTTGAAATTCAAAACTCAGTCCCTCTCTACCCTTGGCAACAAACTTAAACTTATTGTCATACTTCTGCAGAGCAGTTCAGCCCCATGTTTCATGTTCACCCTCTCTGATCTAATCATCGACTTCTGGTAATGTGTTGTGAGGAAGTTGTGCAGAAGAAAAAAAATACATGCACAAGATGCTCTCCACGGCATTATTTGTGATAGCAAAATGTTGAGGGGTGTCATGTCCAGTTCCAGTGGACTATTGAGTGGAAGCCATGTATGGGTGACTACTTCAAAACAGTTAGTTTACAACATAATTAGGAAAACCACGTAACAGCACAAAATAGGACTGCCATCATTTTGAAGTGAGAAAACTGGAAATAAAATTACACGTACATTAGTTTGCTAAGGCTACCATAACAAATTACCACAAACTGGTTGGCTTAAATGATAGAAATGCATTGTCTCAGTTCTGGAAGGCTGGAAGTCAGACCAAGGTGTTGGCAGGGCTGCGTGGGAATCTGTAAGCCTCCGTGTAAAGGTGAAAACAGCGTGGTTAGGGTGCTAGGACTGGAGATGATTTTTCCTCCAACCCGAAACACATACAAACTGCTTACTTCTGTACTTACCGAAAGTGTTGTTGTTTTGTTTTGATTTTAGCGTTCTTTTCTTGAGGCAACAAATGAGTAGCTTAAAAAAAGAGAGAATTTATTGGAAGGGTGTCAGGTGTTCCCAGAATTGATAGAACAGGTGGGGAACCAATCTGGAAATGGATGACAGTCGAGATTGCCTCTGGGAACAAAAAACAACTGGGAAGGAGCCAAGTAAGTTACGTAGCAGGACTCTGGCCAAAATGCTATCCCTTGGAATGAGTAAAGGCCAACTATCCACTGTCCTTCTGTCACTCAGTCAAGAGTCAAAGTCCCAGGATAGAGGATTCCACTCCCCAAGTTTACTGATATGTCCACTGCCCGGGGACACCAGAACAGGGAGAAGTATTGGATGCCTGCAGGGACCCCTTGCCTTTTGTGTTAGGCAGGCACACAGAGTCCCTGTCCACTAAAGTGGAACACAATGGAACGGAATGGAGGCCATTCCCCCAAAGAAAATCCAGGTGTTAGAAATAGAAATGGATTCTGAACTGTTCCTCCATTTGTTCATTCCCACATTTAATAACTGCAGAGTGTGTACCATGAGCCAGGTACAGCAGTAAACAAAACTTAAATTGACCAGTAACTGTAGAACATGACAGATAATGCTGTAAAGAAAAACAAAGCAGGGTAGAGATTATTCATTTTTAAAAGAACATTACTCTCACATGCTGCACCTATTCCCTGTATAATTAAAAGTCCGCTCTTTCTCCCAAGAGAGACAACCCAAAGGCTCATGAGTTACTGTGGTCATCTCCAAGTCTGGGGCTCTGAATAATGGTCACTACTTCTCCACTTCTGTTGCAAAGTCTTTTTAAGTTTTATACCCAGAGGTAAATTTAAGCAATGCACCCTTATCATGTAACAGAAATGTAGAAGTGAAAAGGAGGTAGAAAGTATTAATAGTATGTAGATGTAATAGTTCCACAAAAAGGAAATTTCTCTCTCCTGCCTCTGGTTGCAAAGCCATGTGTGCTATTTTTGACTTTGCTCACCAAGTTGCCCTTGCATGTTCCCCTTGTACTGTGCTTTGCGAGCTGATGTGATCCAAACCTTTACTTCGTAGGTTTCCAAGCTGTTAATGGTCTTGTTTGCAAAAAGCGGCCATAGTTTTCCTTTTTCCCCTCTTTTAGCTAGTCAAAAATCAATCAGTTTCCAAAAATGTGTGGAGCATCAACTAGGCACCAGGCAATATTTTCACTGCTTAGAATCCAGCAGAGAATAAAACATCACAAAAAGTTTACATTCTAGCCCTAGCTGGTGTGGCTTAGTAGCTTGAGCACAGACCAGCAAACCAAAGGGTCGCTGGTTCAATTCCCAGTCAGGGCACATGCCTGGGTTGCAGGCCAGCTCCCCAGCTGAAGGCATGTAAGAGGTAACCACACATTGATGTTTCTCTCCCTTCCCCTCTCTCTAAGAATAACTAAATGTTTACATCTAGATTTAGACAGATTTAATAAGTCAATCAATAGCATTGTCTCAGATACTAATGATTTCTCTGGAGAAGATGAATGTGGTGAAAAGTGAGTTGGAACAGGAGTGACAGAGGGCAACATGCCCAAATGAGGAGACATTGGGGTGCAGGCTTGAAAGGTGAGCAGGTGGTAAAAGTCTTAGGGAAGAGAGGACCCGGTAAGGAACATCAGAGGCCCACCGATAGTCAGAAACTTGGTCAGTGAGAAGGCCAGGGTGATGGAAGCACAGGTAACAAGGGCAGGAGAGGAGGCCTTTGCATTCAGGAGGTTGTTTATGTGTAGACGGAAGGGGCATTGCGGGCCCCAAGGAGTTGGGTTATTCTACGTGAAACGGAACAGGAAGCCATTGCCAGCAGGGGCACGCTATGCTCTGACTCACGCTTTAGAGAGGAAGGACAGTCTGGGGGAGAAAAAGGGGAATGATTTGAAGGTCATTGTCTTAGTCCCATTGAGAAGCAATTGTGACAGAGACCACAAAAGATATTTACGTCTTCCTTGGGTGCTCCTTTTTCCAGCACACAACGAGGTTACCATGGTCAGCCTTGGATCTAACTTAGTAGGGCCAAGTCTGTGAATTCTGCCAGTTCTCCCTCAGGGGAATAACTTCAGTCTTAACAGAGCAGAATTAGTGGATGGAATCAAATGCTTTGCCCATGTATTATTGTGTGACCATAAGAAACAAACCCTGTGCTTACCCATTGTCTCTGGCTCCTTATATTCTGGCCATGGGTGAACATCTCTGCATCGGTCAGTGATTTGGAGCACTCACCCCGTCTAGGACAGCATCGCAACTGCAAGACATGTCCCCAAGCTACCTTCCTAACTTGGTTTTAATTACTTCATTATTCAGTTTGGTGTGATTCCATTCTTCTGGGTGATGTAAACAAGAAAGCTAGCATCACTTGTGGGCACTGGCATATCACCGTCTCACTGGGGAATCCTCGGGTAGAAGCAGTGTTGTGTGAGATGCCATGACAGTGTATGAGGCCTTTAGCAAGATTCCAGCAGAGGTCTGACAGGTAAGAGAAACAAATCCAAAGCTAGAGTAAGTGCCTTTTCCAGTAAGGACAAATCTTCTACCCCTGTATTATGAAAAGGGTCCATTGTAATCAACTTTCCACAAGTAGATGTCTCGTTCCTTCAAGGGACCATATCATTAACTTTGTTGAGGGGCACCCTGTGGTGTTCAGCCCAGGCTTGGCATGCATTTCTGCCACCATGGCCATTTTTTAAACCCACTGAGTAAGCATGAAAATGACTGGGAACAAGGATGGACATCTCCAGAGTGGGACATAATGTCTGCACAATTATTCAGTAGCCTCTTTTGCAATAGAATTCACATGGGACAGAGGTTTTCTCATGCTTTGAGTGTATTCTGATATATCTAATCATACTCCTTCCCCAAACCAGTGCATTACCATTTTGTTCTTTCCAAATTCCTCCAAGCTATTTGCTCCTAACCATGAATCCACAAGAGCTAAATCCCTCCTGAGGCCATTTCTCCTTTCAGTCAGAAAGCATTAGAAAGAGTATTGCTTAGATTTTAATACTGGGTATTTCCCCCTTCTGAGGGCACAGTTGCCAGGTAAAAAGTGGAAGATCCCTTTGGGGACAGCTAAAAGAAAGTTGTAATAGTGGGAAATCCACCCCTGGTTATCTAAGTCTGGGAACTAACTTAGATCTGGGAGCTGAGTGAGGGCCTTAATTCTCTACCATTGGCCATTTAAGCCAGGCTTCTCACCAGATTTTGGAGGTTTCCTACTACAAAAATCAAGCAATACCCCAATAGAGTTACTTACTAGTTTTGTTTCTAGGGACCCTGTGATAAGTTAAGCATAGACCATTCCAGTAAGTGAGCCAGCCCTGCTGCCCAGTAATGAAACTAGGTCCTGTTTTCCTGCCACCTATACCCTGCCTCCATGGTGCTCCTTGATGTCATGGCAACAGGAGCACCTCTCACCGGCTCCCCTTGCCAAGAGAGATTAGTGGCACATTGCCTACAAAAGTTGCTGTCACTTTCATTGTCTGAGAGGTAGAGCCCAGGGAGGGTGATTACAGGATAGACCAGCTCCAGCTCTTCTGTCTCTCAGGCTCTGCACTCCTACATTTCTACAGGCCAAGAGCTGGCTCTTCAGACCCTGAACAGTGGGCCAGTACTGGGTCCAGACTTACATCCCAGCAAAGTGCTTGGATGAGTCCTGCTCCTTGAGTCCATGTGGTGAATGCAGAATCTGATAGATGACACCCAAATGGATAAGTTGGTTTAATCTAAATTATGTTTGGTAAATGTATGAATCTTATTTGGATTCTGACCAACAAGCCGCAGTAAAAAGATCATTTTGAGATAAGTGGGAAATTTTTTACATGAACTAAGTATTCAGTGAAGGAATTATTTTTTATTTTGTTAGTTGGGATAGTGTAACATTTTAAGCCCTTATTTGTTATGGGTGCATACTAAAATATTCTTTGTATAAAATGATATATGGGTGACTTGCTTTAAAATATTCCGAAAAATAGTGGGGGAAATTGTTAAAATATTGATGATTATGGGCTCATTATATAATTTATATATTTCTGTGTTTATTTGAAATCTTCCATAATAAAGGCATTTAAAAAATAATGAAAGTATGTTTCCTCCTCCTGGTCACATGCTCTCAAAATCCCCAAATCAAGAAATGCCCTCAACTATATTTTTTCTAAAAATGTAGAAATTTGAATACTAGCAATTTAATTTCTTTTAAGAAATGAAGGCCTACTTCTTGTAGGTTAAAGTGACCTGTTCATCCTCAGAATTTGCACCACTGACTGTACTACAATCTTTCCTGGAACTTGTTACTTCTCTCTCCTTTTATTTAGAGTGTCTGTGTGATTAGTTTCTCTAGTAGATCTCCTAGCTGACCCATACGCCGCCTATGAAGAGAGATCACATGGAGCAATCCTCAGTAATGGTTATCGACTGCATGGGTGTGGCGTTGAAATAATAGAATCCAGATCATGAATCACAGTGGCACTTAAGTGTTTTTATAAAGTTTATAGATGGCAGGCTGCCAGCCTTTAGAAACCCTATCAGTGACGGTGTTTGTTCTCTGGGTTTTAGAAGCCTGTCTACACTTTGGTAAGTTTCTCTAATGGAATTGTCTTTGCTGCTTTTGCTTTTTTCTTTTATGAAGATTCTCTCCTACATCAAAGGCAACTTATTCTGTCACAGCCTACTTATGCTCCTAATTTTTCCATACATACTTTGGGTTCCTGCCATACTTCCTCAACTAGTCTATTTTGATCAGAATTCAAATTTGATCATTTTTCAAAATTCTTATTCTCATGTTTATTTGTCCTTCTCCTGCCTGTCAAGCTCAGATTAGTTTGTGCATTTGATAAAAACCCAGTGATTATCTGAATTGTCTCCCAGAAAGGAGAACATCCAGTTTCCTGAGCTATTACACTTAAGAGGCATCCTTATGGGTCACAAGCAAAGGACTAAAGTATGACATTGAAGTCAGTAAAGTAAGGTATGCCATTTAAAAATGATCAGTTGCTACCATTTTAAAAGCATTTAGTAATAAGCCTGTAAGTACTGTGTTTGAGTATTTTATAATAATGCCAGACAACAGAGGAGAGAGGAGGAAAATAACCAAGTTAGGTGCAGTAATAATAAAATAGAAAAAATAGAGAAAATTATTTACTCAGGAGATACAAGTATGACAAGTTGACATAATTAGACTGTTTGTGGCTCTTAGAAATATTTTTAAGTTCCTCAAATTATTGTCTGATTTGATTTTTAAAGTTTCTACATTTTAATTTCCTGTGACTGTAGCCACTTTAAATTTTTTTTTTCATTTATAGTTGACATGCAATATTATATTAGTTTCAGGTATACAACATACTGATTACATAGTTATATAACTTACGGAGTGGTCACCCCCAGTAAGTACCTATCTGACAACATACGTGGTTATTATAATACTATTGACTAGTATATTCTCTTTACTGTACTTTACGTCCCTGTGACTATGTTTACAACTGGCAATCTCTTTTTTTATCATTATTTACCAAGCAATTTATTTTTCTTCATATGTTTTTTAAAGTATTTTATTGATTTTACTGTTACAGTTGTACCAGTTTTCCCCCCTTTGTCCCCTTCCACCCAGTACCACCCCCCATTCCCTCTGGCAATGTCTCCTTTAGTTCATGTCCTCCTGTCATGCATGTAAGTTCTTTGGCTTCTCCATTTCCTTTATTTTTTCTTAACTACCCTGTGTCTATTCAGTCCCTACCAACGTGTACTTCTTTTTTTTTTCTTCAACATCCAGACAATTTACCATATATTTACTGCCTTCTAACTGCCAGCCTCTTAAATCATAGTAATACAAAGTTTTCATTATTGCAAAATGCTTATGTTAGTTCATTTAAAGAATTACTTTTTAAAGTAATATCAATTGCAGTATTACCAAACACATGCACAAATACATTTACACACATATATATTTTTACAGATATTTAAAGTACATACTGGATTTTGAAGAGTTAATACAAAAAACTTAAATATGTCAATAGCTTATATAACTATTACATGTTAAATGATAATATTTTAGACATATTGTAATACATTAAGCATATTTCTTTTTATTTTCTTTAAAACTTATTTTACTCTGGAATGATATTTTTGTGAAATATATCACAAAAATGGTGTATTGCAGAACTCTTGTGAAAGCTGTCCTAGAGAGAGTGCCAAACTCACAGTAAAAAATGAATTTGGTTTCTGAGTCGGATCCCACCCCCTTTAATAATACAACTCAACTTTATTTTAAGCTACTGGAACTACATTTTTTTTTCTTTTTGGAGTTTTCCATCCTATATAGTAGATTGATTTTTTTTCCTTCATGTGGAGGTCCCATTTTCTTCAATACCTTCTGTTTCTCCTCTACACATGTTTCACTAGTTGAAGCCTTCAGAAATAATGGCATCTAAAGTGCTCAGCTGTTCCCCACAGAGCAGAAATTTTGATATCTACTAATTTGAGGGGGAAAAAAACTCCTGGAATTTAAATTATTTTGTAGAATAGTATTATAGCTATTTTTTGAACTTGTGGTTGACTTCCTACATGGTCCTAAACTAACCACTGAACTATTTGTCTTTTGAGGTATAGATTAGATACATTCACATTTGAATAATGAAATTTACTATAGCATTAGTACATTTTCTCAAGCATCCCCCCATTGGGGGACCTTTTTTGCTAGAAATGTCTATTTCCACTATCTGTTTTTTAAAAATCTCATTTAATTTAAATGATGAGAATATATATTGCCTATGTACATGAATCATATAGTTTAGTAGTTGTTAATTTCCATCACAAATTAGTCTTCACTCTCAACATCTTTTCTAAAGATTGACTAATTTTTACCAGTTGGTTGATATTTAAAACATAAATTTCAGGCCCTGGCTGGTAGTACAGTGGATAAGGTGCCGGTCTGGGAACCCAAAGGTCGCAGGTTCGATTCCCCAGCCAGGGCACATAACAAGGTTGCAAACCAGGTCTCCAGTCAGGTCTGTGCCTGGAGGCAGGTGAAAAGCAACCATACATTGATGTCTCTCTCCCTCTCTGCCTCTCTCCCTTCCCCTCTTTCTAAAAATAATGAAATAAAATATTAAAAAAAACAAAACAAAACATAAATTTCTAATAACATCTGTATATTATACACCCACAAACAAGCACACTTTTTGTATTAGTGGATAGGAAAGATAGCATATTCTTTATTATATACATCCACAGTTTTTACTTTTCCCCCTTTACTGCATTTAATTTTTCTACATTATTGTAAGTAACTTGATTTTCCCAATTTAGAAATAATTCCATTCTAAGAAAATTTAACCTTCAGTAATACAGATAAAACAAAAATATGCAACTATATGTTATTTAGTAAGATCTACCTACCACAAGGCTATTTTAAAGCATTCCTAAGTTAAAGTTGGTTCTTATCCATTCAGCTACCCTATGACTTTTGATTGGTGCGTTTAATCCATTTTTATTTAAGGTTATTATTAATAAGTACTTATTCATTGTCATTTTTTCCCGTTGTACCTGTATTCCTGTCTGTCTCTCTCTCTTCATCTTCTTAAAGCAAACTCTAAAGTCTCTTACAATGCTGGTTTGGTAGAGATGTAGTCTTGTAGCCTTTTTAGATCTGGAAAACTCCTTATTTCACCTTCCATTTTGAATGAGATTTGCTGAGTAGTCTCGGTTGTAGGCCTTTGTTTTTCATTGTTTAGAATATTTTTTGCCATTCCCTCTGGCCTGTAGTGTTTCTGTTGAGAAATCAGCTGATAACCTTATTTGATCCCCCTTGTATGTTATTAGCTGTTTCTCTCTTGCTGCTTTTAGGATTCTCTCTCTGTCTTTGAAATTTGCCATTTTAATGATGATGTGTCTTGGAGTGGGCCTGTTTGGGTTCATCTTCCTTGGGACCCTCAGTGCTTCCTACACTTGTCTGACTTTTTCTTTCCTCAAGCGAGGAAAGTTTTCTGTCATTACTTTTTCAAACAGGTTTTCTATCCCTTCTCCTTTTCTTCTCCTGGTATCTCTATGATGTGGATATTATTATGTTTCATGTTGTACTACAGCTCTCTTAAAACCTCTTCATTCTTTTTCCTTCTGTTTTCATTTTTGTTGCATTATCTGGGAATTATTTTCTATGTTGTCCTCCAGCTCACTGATCTGATCCTCTGTTTGATCTATCCTGATTTTGATTCCTTCTACTCTACTGTATTCATCAATTTGGAAATTGTATTCTTCATTTCCTCCTGGCTGTTATTGATAGTTTCTATGTCCTTTTTGATGCTGGTGTAATTCTCAGTAAGTTCCTTATAGCTTCCCTGGAGTTCTTTGTAGTTCCCCTGAAGTTGTTTGTAGTTTTCTTTGAGCTCACTGAGGTCATTGAGCTTCTCTACAATTTTTATTTTGAATTCCATGTTTTATAGTTTGCTTGGCTCTATTTCATTTTCATTTTATCACGTTCTGGAGATTTTTCTTTTCCTTTCATTGGGGGCATGTTTCTTTGTCTCCCTATTTTAGTTGACTCTTCTTGTTTGTTTCTGCTTCTTAGATTGGTCTGCTCTGTCTTCCTGTCTTTGTGGTGTGACCCTCTGTCGTGTAGAAGTGCACTTTCTTTACTTCCTGGCTCTGCATTGGTGAAACATCAGCTCTTATCCCAGTGTGGGCCTAGTCAGCAGGTTGGAGACTATCAGAAATCCACTGTCTTTGTCTGTCTCCTAGAGTTGTTAATCCAATTAACCTGTGATGGGTAGTCAGGTTTAGGCACTGCTGGGTGGAAGAGATTAATTCCTGTGGGTGGGGCTATCTCTTGACTACTGTTGTATGGAGAATGGGTCAGCAACTGGGACCTCGTGGGCTGCTCCCTCATTTCTCTTTTCAAAGCCACTGCCCCAAACTCTCTTTGAACGTCTCTAGTCCACTCTGCCCTTCCTCTGCTAGAGACCAGGGTAAGTGCCACTGTATTTTCTTGTGCGGTTAGTTTAAGAACTCTGTCTCTCTGTCAAGCGGCTAAACCTGGCAGCTTTTTGCTTTTCACAGCTGGGTGCTGTTTTGCTTTCAGCTGTGTTGCTGTAGGCTGGGAAGCTCAGTTGGGGGTTTAGAACCCACCCTTCTCAGGGGGAGCCCTGGCTACTGAGGTGTTTCTCCATACCTTCAGCTGCTGCCTGTGGGAGCCCAGCCAGCCCTCTCGCGTCTCCGCACTTCCTACCAGTCACGTTGTGATGAAGCGGCTCTTCTGTTCTGTCTGTGGTTATAAGGCTTCTTTTCAGCTGGTGTTCTGTTGGTTATTCCGGATGATTTCTCCCCAATTAAATTGTAATTCCAGATTGGCACTGTGAGGGGATTGGTGTAGCTCCGCTTACTCCTTCACCATCTTTCTTTCTTTCCTTTTTCTTTAAGATTTTATTTCTTTATTTTTAGAGAGAGGGGAAAGAGGGAGAAAGAGAGGGAGAGAAATATCAATGTATGGTTGCCTTTCACCTGCCTCTAGCTAAGGACCTGGCTGGAGACCTGGCTTGCCACCTGGTTATGTGCCCTGTCTAGGAATCGAACCAGCAACCTTTGGGTTCGCAGGCCAGTGCCATTCCAGTGAGCTGCCAGCCAGGCAGGGCTCCTTTGTCATCTTGATCCCCCTTTACCAAGCAATCGACAATCACTTTTTGCAAGTTAAGAAAGAGAATCAAATTAAACCAGTCAAGCCATCTGGTGACCTGGGCCAGAACTGCTCAGTCTTTAGCAGAATAATGTAAGAATTTAAGTGCTAACAATGGGATTGTGAGACTCTCAGTCTTAACCACCTATCTACATTTTTCATCAGGAAGCAACAACTACAACAAAACAATACATTCCTTAAAGGCCTGATATGTGCAAAGAACATCTTGGTCTACAAAGGACAGAATGACCGGAAGATGATACTTGCTGTCAGGCTATCTGGAAAGCATATAAGGAGCTGGCCAGTGATTGGTGCAGAGAGGAACTATATTGCAACCCTACTATGAGGTTTTAAAATTTTGGTTTTGTGGTCATGTTTTACCAGGGTTTACCACTTTTAGAGAAACATTTAACTCTTAAAAAGGATGTTACCACTAAACACTCACAGCTGCCCCACAGTTGACATTGCTGTTCTTTTACTGTACATATGCATCCAAGCCAGGAGGTGAAAGCTAGAGAGAGCACCCTAGTTTGCTCAGTGAACAGCTTTGGGGGAGGACCCATTAGCCATTACAGTCTGGCCATAATTTTGATAAACATCTACAAGCTGCCCTGTAGGCATTGGCTTCAGCCCAGCATCTTAAAGATCAATCAGCTCTGTCTGTGACCTCTCCTCCAAGTGGAGCTGGGTGTGTCCTCGCCAGAGTGGCCCCTCCATGGCTTACTTAGCAGGTAATTGGCTGGTGAACCAGGAGCCCTCCTGGCTGAACCAGTGACCCAAAAAGCCCCAGCAAAAATATCAGGGTGTGGCAGCCTCTTGGGGGACCTTAGGAGGGCTCTTCCTAAACCGAGGCCAGTGTAGCTGCCATCTGTGCCCCATTGGGCTGATCTCAGAAGCCTAGCCAGCTGAAGTGGAGTGGTCTCCATCCATGTCACTGTGTGCACGGAGGGCTATCCCCACAACACTGCCCTCCGCCCCCACAGTGCCACTGTTCCGGCAGCACAGCCCACATGATGGCCCACAGGTCTTACTTACTTTCATCTGGTAAATGTTTCCTGCACAGATTTAAGGTTAGTTTGTCTGAAGTCAGGGGAAGGATTTAAAGCCCAGTAGTTTCAGAGGTTGCAAACCAGGTCTGCAGCCAGGTCCATAGCTGGAGGCAGGTGAACAGCAACCATACATTGATGTCTCTCTCCCTCTCTGCCTCTCTTTCTTCCTCTCTCTCTAAAAGTAATAAATAAAATCTTGAGAAAAAAATAATAAAGCCTAGTAGTTTCAAAGTATAATTGGGGGCTATCACTCATAGGTGACATTTTTTTCATGTCTGCGACTTCTATTTCAATTTGATTGCCTACTGAAGTGTACTTTTCCATAAAAGGAAAAACAATCCCTATATGTATTTATTTACTTTCCCCCACTTAGGAACTAGTATTGGTTTTAAAAGCAAGTTTATTCAACCTTATTGTGAAGCCGATATAACCATTAGTGGGAAATGATAATGGGACATGAGGACATAACCAGTGGACTTTCACAAAATGCCTAAGTTGCTCTGAAACCTTCATTTAGTGTACCTTTGGCTTTGGCAGTACCTCATCTGTACTATCCCATTTAACAGATATAGATGATGCTGTATAATGAATACGCGTGCCCCGTTTAAGTAAGGCACTCACTGCGAACCTGCAGAAGTGAAAAGCTATTACAACAATGGAGGAGCTAAGTGTAAATAGAGGGCATGCAAATCAGATCTGGGAAGCCCCAAGACTTCATGGAGAAAAATAAGCTCCCCATTGAGACTTGAAGGCTGAATGGGAGTTAAATTCAGTATGTTGGTGGGGAAGGTATATTCTGGCCTGAGGGAAATGGCATATGCAAAGGATGGAAGCCACAGAAAAGGGAAACATTTGAGGAACCGAGGGTAGGGGAGCCCAACAGAAAGTCTCAGCCCATGCACAAGTTCAGCCAATTAAAGACATCCTCCTGGTGCCCACAAGCCAGGGCCAGCGACAACTTGCTTCCCTAGGCTACTCAGGCTGCTGCTCTGGTCTGTTGAGCTCTATCCTTATCTGGAGTCAAGAGCAGGGACATGGCCTCAACCCTGTTTATGGCAGTTGTTGTTATTCTTTTTTTTTTTTTTTTTAATATTTTATTTTCATTATTTTTAGAAAGAGGGGAAGGGAGAGAGACAGAGAGGGAGAGAGACATCAATGTATGGTTGCTTTTCACCTGCCTCCAGCCACAGACCTGACTGGAGACCTGGTTTGCAACCTTGTTATGTGCCCTGACTGGGAATCGAACCTGCGACCTTTGGGTTCGCAGGCCGGCGCCTTGTCCACTGTGCTACCAGCCAGGGCACAGTTGTTGTTATTCTAACTATGGAACTGACTTAACTATATAAACAAATGAAATGTAAATAGAAGACTGAAAAGGGATTGGTGTCTATGAACACTAAATTGAATACTTTGGAGAGATTCAGGAAAGATGAATTGCTAAAATATTTTTTTCTGTCCAATCAGAAAAGAATTAAGAGCTGGAAAAAATAGAATAATCACAGAATCTGTACTCAGAATGCTTCTCAAGTGTCTCTGATTATTACTGTATTTTAAAGAAGCCAGAACTGGAACTCATAGTTGACCCATTCTGGGTATGGCCTATGCAAGAAAGAATGCAGAATTCTGGTCCTGTACAATAACAAAGATGAATTAATTGTACCTTTATAGTTTTCAAGTTAAAATAATAATGGCACAAGTGAGTGTATCTTATTTTTCTGATTAAGGAGTTTTAGGAAGTCTGATTGTACCTGGCGGGAGGACCTTCGCTATGGGTTCCTGAAGCAGGGTGAATAGGAGGTGAAGGTCTGAAGGGTTGAGAGGCAGGTCTAGACTAGAGATCAGACTAACAGAGTAAGAAGGAGTCTGCCTGTTCAGGGCCTTCTATTAAGGGAATTCCATCTTGGAGGTAACCAGGAACCATAGAGGGCTTTAAGAGGAGTGACATTATCAGATATTCATTTTAGAGACAACTCTGGCTAGATGGTGGCCCTACCTGGAAGACGGGAGAAGTCTGTTGCATAATCAAGGGGAGAGAGACCTGAATGAGGACCATAACAGTAGCGCTGGAGAAATGAAAACTTAGAGGTCAAGCTAATTGTCTAAATATTTTGGGTGCTGCTACCCAGATGTGTGGGTTTTGGAATGCATAAGAGGAGATACACAGAATGGGGACTTGGTCCTGCTCCAAGATGTTGAGTTGGAAGAGCAGGTAGACAGCTAGATGGAGGTGCCATCACCCCACCCTTGATCATAAGGGCCTCACTTGAGGAGGAAGACCAAGGCTAGAGGTAAAGATTCTGGAGTCATCAGCACATGGGGAGTTATTCTTAAAGCTATAGGATTGAATATTATCATCCCAGGTATGTGTGAAAAATGAGAAAAGGCTCAACAATTTGGGGGGACTTTTGAAGGAAAAGAAACCCACAAGAAGATAGAGAAGGAATAGCCAGATAGGTAAGTGGTGTTCCAGATGACAGAGGAAGCCAGTCTTCAGGGAGGGAACAGTTGATAATGTCAAATGTGACCAGAGTCAGGTTAGATCTTTACTAGACTAATTGAAAGGTATCCATTGGATTTAGTGGCAAGGTGTGTGTGGTGCTTGACCAAAGCAGTTTCATTTCACCATGAGGGCAGAGCCAGAATGCAGTGGGAGGGTGGCTGCAAGGTTATAGGCAAAGTCAAGACAGTAAGTTTTGGTATAGAGGTATCTGGTTTGCTTTTCTGTGTAGGTTTTCTGATTTTTTGTAGCTGAAAATTTTCCATAAATCCTAGGACTAAATAAAAATGATTTATTTTTGCTACCATTTTAAAAATTATTTTGTCTTTATTTTACTGTGTCTGGAAGCTCAACATGATTGTCTCAGTGTTTATTTTTATGACATCTTTTTGAAAGAAATAGTAATGTTAAGTATACATCAGAAAGTTCTATTCTTTGATCCTAGTTTGTTGTAAAATCCCAACATTTACTAAGTGGGGGGAATTTAATCCTAAATGTTTATGCCATTTCAACTTTGTTTTTTAAAAATTAAATAAATTGTAAGAAATTACAGAAGCATTTGAAAAGTCTTACAACAAATAAATAGTCATTTTAAATACTGTAGGTTTATTTTTTTATTTAATCAAAACAAAGAAAGTATGTTTTTCTTCTTTGCCTAAATATATATTTTTTTTTTTGGTGGTCCTACTTCTAGTTTGTTGGAAACAGCAAATTTACTTACTGATAGTTCAGTTAAAAACAGATCAGAACATATTTCTGCTTTTTTCTTTAGTGTGATCAATAGAATAATGAGCTAAGAATACTTGATAGCTAGACCTAATGAATTACCAAAGAAGGGGGAATCATATAGTGATTATGGCATTGTGCTATTCTAATTATTGGTGTGAAAATTAATTTTCTTATTAACAGACTTTGGGTCAACACACACACACACTTAGTTGACTAGCTTTATGACCTTATTGGGTAAGTTACTTAACCTGAAAGTCTCAATGTCCTCTTCTGCCCTAGGACATATTAATGTTCTATTAATGTTCTCTACCCACAGATAAGTGATAACGACCTGTACATAGTGAGCATACAGTAAATATTAGCTGCCATTATTACAAGGGACTAGAGGAAAACATCAGTTAAATACTAGAGGACAAAGGTAGCGATGAGCAGTGAGCCATGTTTACAGCCAGAGTTCTGAGTTACTTGTCTAACTGCATTACCCAGTGGTTTAACTTTAAACAAGTCACTTACGCTAAGCCCTGGAGCACCAGTTGTGTATATAAAACAATATTCTGTTACTATTATATTATTATACCAATATAGGTTAAACATTTAAAATGCATACACTCAGGTTATTACAGAAAAAAAAAAAAAACTCAACTGAATGTTATCTGTTGATTCTCTTGACCCAAAATTTCAGGCTTTATCTAAGGATTTTCTAAAGACCCAGAGACTCCACTCATTTGTGTGTGTGTATGATTCCTTGCAATTATTATATAAACACATCAGAAAACAGTTTTGTCTGATCTTTTAGGCTTGCTTTATTCCTTTCCACATTTGGTTTTCAAAAGTTTTCTTTCAGTAATGAATCAGAGAAAATAAGAAATCAGATCTTGCTTGCTTTATCTCCTATGGAGAGTGATTGCGACAGAATTCTTGGGAAAGCTGGTTGAAGAATTAGTGACATAGCTCTTTATGTGTCAGGTGTATATGTCATGGGTCTGATCTAGTTTTTATCTCCCTTCTCCATCCCTCTTTATACTCAAATACCAAGCAACACTGGCAATGGTCATACTTATTTGGAAAACGTGATAATTCAGTTCACTTGCCTGTCTTTAGACAAGCACTTTGCAGTAAAAGTGATTTCCTGACTGCTAATGCTGTGCACACTAAAATCACTCCTTTGTGACTGTGCTGTGGGACAAGTGTGGATTCCACAGTCTGAGAACTTTGGAAATTATGCAAGTGTCCATATATAGAAATAGTATCACAAATAATGTATTTAGCATTTTGCAGCAAACTCTTAAATTATCTTCTAACAGTTAAAATATTCTCAATTCTAAAACTTGTATTTGTTCAAATTTTTTCTAAACTACCGGAGTCTTCAAAATATCATGTGTCTGATACTAAGTTTCAGATACTGGATTTTAAAGTCAGAGGAAGGAGAGTAAGAGATCCAAACATCTAGCAAAGAACCATCTGTACTCTGTATATCTTACTGATCCTACAAACATGGAATCCAAGACTTAACAATATGCAGTAAAATTTCCCCTCTCTGCTAAGCAATATTTAAGTCATAGTAGTAGAGCTGGTGTTCCATCTAGGTCTGAGTGCCTCAAAAGCCCAGATTAGTCCCCATTCCACTCACTATTGCCCAGGTGCTGTGCTTTTCCATCACAAAACACCAAATTACCCTGTTTAGGTACACAAAAGTATACCTGGTTAGCAGCTGTACTTTAAAGAACATGCCTTCAGGAAACTGTTATATACCAATTATATCTCATATTTTCAAAGATCACACCTTAACAATTGCCGTTTATTAAAACAAAGGAAAAAGTGAAATTCATCCAATATCCATTTTGTTCTTATTATGTTTGAATATGCTCAGTCCTGAGGACCCACAGAGAAATAGACACATACAGAAAAGGTGAAATGTGTTCTAGCCCTTGAAGGGTGACGGAGCGCATGTGCTGTCAGAGCACAGGAAAAGCCCTAGTCTTAAAATTACGGCAGCACCTTATCTTTTAAAGGTGGTTTTACACTTGCTTCAGAATTTATCTCAAAGTTCTAGTCAGTGCCCAGTGTCTTTTTCTGGAGCTATGTGTAAAGGACTGGGGCACAGAGACCGTGTAGATGATGGGAAAATGCATCAAAGCCAACAAGAACAGATTTTCCATTTTATGTGCTCATGTTTACATAACCCCGGGTTGAACGAAATAGCTTTGAAGGTACACAGAAAAACACATTTTCACCTTCTGGCTTCAAGCAAGCACTGTGTGGTTCTCACCCAGCAAGTCCATGTAACCAGCTCCATTTCCTGTGTGTTCCGTGACTGGGCCTCCTGCCACCCACCCCACCTTTGTGGTGAGGCGCCTGGCTGCCAGTGGTGTTTCCATAAGACCTAGGCGGAGCCTGCCCTCCCCACACATGAGTAGGCAGCATTCTGAAACATTGGGTGCAGTCATACATCGATATGTGCTAGAAAATGTTCCATGTTAAGTATCTGTGTTATATTTTCTAATAACTTTTCCGGGAAGTGGTATCATTGTGGCCTGTAGATTAATAATAATGCTTGTCTTTAACCAATTCAGGAAAAAAGGGATTGCTCTGGGTTTGCAGTTATTTGTGATAATAGACCAAGGAGCCTTGGTCTGATTAACTATAGCCAGCTCCTGTTAAAGAATCCCCCATTCCAGCCCCACATCAGCCCACAAGTGAGTGTATATAGGACTTTTGCTGTGTAACACTTGATTCTGGGTAGTCATTGCTCATACCGGAATTTGGACTGGAACTCAGTCCAGCCAAGGGTAAGGAGGACCTTGGTTCTTGGCTGATGTGGTGTCCATCCTTAAGCCCATTTTCTAAAAATGACAGTAGCAGTGTGCCAAAGAAGATTAGTCTCTGTTTTGGGGCCTCCTGCTGTCTTGTGCCTGTACCATAGCTCTTGGCAGTGAGACTGTATCAAACCTAGTGGAGACATAAAGTTCCTAGGCTATACATAAGGTCACGGACACCTCTGTACCGTGCAGAGAAGTTACTGTTTTGGTGAAGCAGCAGCAGCTAGGAAACTTTTACTGATGAGCAGGTAACCAATGCTGACCATCTTTCTATGCAAAACTATAAAGCGGTCCTACGAAAAAATCCATACCATCCATTTTGTGCTTAAAATAAGAAGAGATCAGAAATTTGGAGCTAAATGGAACCTTAATGACTACCTAGTCAATCTCAAGAAACAGTGCCAGCCCTAAGCAGCGTGGCTCAGTTGCTTGGGCTTCTTCCCACAAAGCAAAAGGTTGCTGGTTCGATTCCTGGTCAGGGCACGTGCCTGGGTTGTGCCTGGGTTGTGGGTTTGGTCCCAAGTCAGGGCACATACAAGAGGCACTATTTCTCTTCATTTCTTTCTCTCTCCCTCCCTCTCTCTTTCAAAAATACATAAACTTGTTTAATTAAAAAAATAAATAAAAGAATCAGTCCTAGAGAGAGAAACTGATGAACAACAATTTGATTTTAAAGTTTCGTTACTAACTTACCTCTCCAACAGTTTTAGGGCATTTCTCTCCCACATGTATGTATGTATGTAAATATATATAGGTCTTAGATCCACTTTGCCAAAAATAATGCTTTATCTATAGAATTAAAGTGATCATAACATCCTATATGTTTTTATCTTTTATCCTGTCTGATATCCTAATACTTGAAATTAATATATAGTTTGGATTTCTTCCCTCTCTTATGGGATCTGTGCCTTTGCTTAGTTTTCTCAGTGTTGTCAGCAATCAATGTTTGCAGCTTCCCAGTGCTGACCATACAGTGTAGTGGCAGCTTATCCAAGGAACATAGATTAATGCATATGCTGGAAGGGGTAGGGCTTAAGACTTCAACTATACTTCAGATATTTGTTGGAGATTTCCTATAAGCTATACTCAGTAAAATGGTTTTTAAAAGCTAAATGTTAAACCTTTGTAACTTCTTCCAAAAATATTTCAGAAGGGTTGTTAGGTCAACATCCTTTGAGAAGATGCCTCATTTAGATACAGTTTGTTTATTTACGATTCCCTTTTTATCATTATTTTGTTTTGAGTGTGCAGTAAATTATGTTTCTGTAGTGAATTCCTCTGTTTTAAGATCCTAAAATCCCAAGGATCTTACTCTAGTGCCCTGACCCCATCTCTGGATTTAGAAAAAGTCCTTGGGAGGCAAAAGCTCTCTGCTCTACCAGCTGCCAATGAGAAGTGAAAGTGAGCAAATGGACCATTGGGGTGATACTAAAAGCAGGCATTTTCTTTTTGAAAACTGGCAGTTTTAACCAAAAATAAGGAAAATGAAACACTGTGGGTTTTACTTGCCTCCTATTGGAATTTTAAGCTGTGTTAAAAAGAATACTCAGGCCCTGACTGGTGGCTCAGTGGATAAGGTGCCAGCCTGGGAACCCAAAGGTTGCTGTTTCCATTCCCCAGCCAGGGCACATAACCAAGTTGCAAGCCAGGTCTCCAGCCAGGTCTGTGGCTGGAGACCAAGGTGAAAGGCAACCATACATTGATGTCTCTCTTCCTCTCTGCCTCTCTCCCTTCCCCTCTCTCTAAGAATAATAAATAAAATCTTAAAAGAAAAAAAAAATAATAAGAATACTCATCACAATTAATTCCCACCTTCCATTCCTTTGTATCTCAATGTTCAGCATTTCACCTCTTCATTCTAAGTAAACCAATTCTACCCCTTCACTCCAAGTCTTCATTAGTTTTTGACTTGATAGAGAACACCTAGCATTCAAGGTGTTGCCTCAGAGAGAAGAGTTTCTTGAATTTCCTAGCACAACCCTTCTCCAACCTGAATGTGCATTTGAAGACCCTGGATCTTGTTAAACTGCAAGTTTTCGTTCCACAGCCCTGGGTGTGGCCTGAGAGCCTTCACCTCTAACAGGCTTCCCAGTTGGGCCAGTGCTGCTGGTCCATGGACCACAGTCTGGGGAGCAAGGCCCACTCTCTATGAGCTAGTAATATGTGTTCTTATAAAAAGAGAATTTTGTGGCCAAATAAGATGGGGAAATTCTTTCTTAAACAAGATTACGCAGATGTCATTATTTGGACTTATTTGAGCCTGTGATTACTAATGTAATTTAGGGATTTTCAAGAGGTAGGTGTAATATACAAAGTTTTCAGACTTCTTTTATGGACCATATAATGCAACTAGTATTTCACATGGTACATAGGAAACTTCATCTTATGGAGAGCAGTCTGCTCTGTAAAACAATTTTGAGAAGTCTTTTGAGCAAATAATTTAATTAACAGGTTGTTGACCAGCAATTTTACACAAAAGCTAATGTAACTACAAACACCAGTTAACTTGTTATCAGTCAACCATGTTTGGGCTTGGAAACACAAGTACTTTCCTGACCAGTCAGTCAACAGTGTTTTAAATACCACCTTTATTAAGACTAGATATGCTTCTGTCAAATTATCTATTAACCATTTTAAAATTTGACTTTTTTAAGACTTGCAAAGGGAAGATGTGAAGGCAGTCTGGTTTTATGCAGATGATTGTGTGCATGTGTGCACACTTACTGTAGATTACTGAACCTCCAAGTTCCCCAGAAACCCTCCATAGCTGGACTGAGGGTAGGATGCATGAAGTCAACAGAAGTAACCACACATATTTAATGAGAGGAAAAGCCTACAAGGCAGCACCTTGTCAGCACCGGTATTATATTAGTAACTAATAACAGCTTCGCCTATTGAGTTCACACTGTGAATTCTGTGGAAATGAACACATCATGATGGCCCTCAGGTCTTGCAGAGTAGCAGCAGCTTCTGATTGGCAATATTTATTAACCCCCTAATGAAGATATTGCCCTAAACACAAATATGTTCTCAGTAACTCTCTAAGGATCGTTGGTCATTCTACAGATCAGAAACATATATCTGGAGATTTGGAAACTTTCCCTAAAATAGTTCTGGTAGAGGGGATTTGGAACCCAGGTGATCTGGGTCACTCCACAGCCCATCACACAATGTAGACATGCATTTACTAATTAGCACTGTCGTTTTAAAATCAACATTTATTGAAGGAAGACCATGTGGTTACTACTTTGCGCATACTGTCTAATTGTTAAGTTCCTGTCATGAACAAATTGAAGGAAGCACAGTCTGTCAACATTGCTGTTTCACAACATAAAAGATCTACTCATTGTAGATAACTTGGAAAACACCAAAAAGCAGAGAGGAAACAAATAACCCATATGCCATCTGGAGAGAACATTTGAAAAACCAGTAACAATTTCGTCATTATAGAGTATACATACATGCTTTATACAGGGTGCACACAATACATTGGCAATAACTTTGCATTTCCTTATTTCATGTGCTTCTTATTAATTTTGAAAAACTATGTTTCTAAGGTTATAATTTAACATCATTGTTTTAACTATAAAGTATTAAATTCTGAGAACAACCATCATGTCAAAGGAATACCACGTTAGAGCAACCATAGTTTCTGGACTGTGTGCAGGGCCAACTGCTAAGGAAATTGCAGACTTCAATAGCATCCCTTTACGTACAGTTTACAAGGTGAAGAAAGTATGATGCTGATCCTGATGTCACCACACCAACAAGGAAAGTGCATAAGGTTCGCCAAGGATCGCGCAAGTCAAGGTATTGTACACAGAAACCAGGAGATCATCATCCAGGGAAGTCAATGTGCTCCATAGCAAGAGAACTGCAGATGTCAGATGCATCAATTTGCAAGATTATTGCTGAAGATATCAGATACAGATGGTATGTTCTTAGAAGAGGCCAGTTTATGATATAGCAGATAAAGGAAAGATGCTTTGAAAAAGCAAGGAGACCGCTAACAACATTGAAAAATCCCCCCCCAAAAACTCTGATTTTCTTCTCCAATGAAAAGAGTTCTCAGCAGGACCAAATAGTCCACAGAAGAAACAACAGGTAGCTCTGTGAGAATATTAATGAAGTCCCAATTGTCATGAAAATGAAATTTCCTGCTACAGTGATGGTATTAGGTGTTGTCAGCAATGCAGGAGATATCATGACCCAGCATTTGTTTCCACAAGACTTGAAGGTGACTGCTGATGTTTACCTTGATGTTTTGAGAGAATTAGTTGTACCCTGGATGAAGCAAGTCACAAATGGATGTAATTTTATCTTCCAACAAGATGGTGCACCAGCACATAATGCCAAAGAGATGCAAGAATTCCTTAGTGTGAGTGTTCCTGAATTCTGGTCAAAGGAAATCTGGTCACCTAGTTCACCAGATGCAAATCCTGTAGACTATTATGTATGCAGCATTTGTGAGAGAGAAGTTAATAAACATCCAGTAAAGATGCTATTAAAGCTAAGATTGAAAACATGGATAAAGAAAAGTTAATTAAAGCGTGCTCAAGATTCTGAAGTTGAATAGAGTCTATTATTGGAGAAAATGGAGACTTTTTTAAACAACTAAAAAATAATGACTATGTTTATGTATTTACATATAAAAATAAATTTATTTCAAAATATAACACTTGTGGTATGTTATTTTACTAAAAATGTGCCAATTTATCACGTGCACCCTGTATACTACAAAAGATCTGTACCTTTCATTTTCACATAGCAGAAGTTACACATATTTGCACATATATTTTTAAACAAAATCCCTCTTTTAAAGCAACTTCATAAATTTACAGTTAACATAGTGCCATATCATAACTCAAATTTTTGTCATGCCATACATAGTGTGTAATCCCAACTCTATTTTTGAACTTAGCCACCTCTCTGCTTTTTCTCCAGTAAGCAGATACCTTTTTTAAAGTTCTGTGAAAATCTAACTCAGCCTTTGGGATTGTAATGAAAAGCTGCAAACACACCCTGCCACCTTCACGGAGGGCTGTTCATTGCACCTGATGTGCTTGGGGGTGTGGGGGGTTTTTGGTATGTGCAACCAGCTTTGCCTTAGCTTAGAATCCCCTCCCGGCGTCTGGAGATGTCTGGAGCCGCCAGCCTCTGACGTGCTGAGCAGGGAGCGCTGTGGTTTCGCAGCAGGCTCCGGCCAGCGCGGTCACAGGGCCAAAGCTGTGAGTAAGCAATTTCTGCAGTTCCGGAGCGAGAGCCTCCGTGATTCTCAGGATGCTCAGTCAAGCCCCAGTCCTGCTCTGAGTGTGGCTGTTTGCCCAACAGAAGGATGGTAGCTAGAGGGGAAATAGCAAGATTTTGGAGCCTGGAAAGCCTTCACATGGGTATGTGTGCGGAGAAAGAATTGTGTTGCTGATTTGATTCTGTCCTTTCAATGTTGCTGTGCTTTCTGTCCTCCCTACTGCTTGTCAGATGTAAGTGCCTGTGGAAGCTCATCTGTCCTAGTCCCGGACCCGCGCGTAGTTTTAGTTGTAGATGTGGGAAAGCAAAGGAATTAGTTTTGTTTATGGCAGAGCAGTTTAGAAGGATATAGAAAATAAGAATCAAGAATGGATCTGGGTTTTGCTGTGCAGGGTTTTGCTTCTATTCCATGAAATTACTTTGTACAAGTTTGTTGTTAGGTTATATAAAAATGTTCCTTGCTCATTTGGGGTGGGTAGTAAGGTTTAAGGCTATGGATTGATTTTGGGGAAATACTGTTCACTGTTTTCAAAAGTGGCATTATTCAGTTTTGTTTTGTTTTGTTTTTAATCTCACCCTTCCTTTTCAATGTTAAACATGAATATTGTCATTTAGACTAGCTTGTAATTAAATGTGAAAGAAGTGAGCTACTTTAACACTAGGAAGTTGTAAATTGCAATCCATGTATTCTTAAAAAGAAGTAAGAAGAAATCCTTGACTAAAAGAATTTGAGCTGACTGTTGAACATGGATACAATAGATGCTTTAAAAAGTCTTGGTTCTGTTTTTCACCTTCAATCAATGCCAGTGACCCACCGCAATGAATGAGGACTGTAGCGGGAGGCTTGAAAGCAGCCTGGGCCTTGCCAAGCCATACAGTCTGTGCTTCTTCCTTGTTTTGATTGGTTTTCTGTGCTGGCTGAGAGCAGGCAGGGATGTGGTTACGGCTTCTATATCTGGCACATTAAAAAAAACAAGACTAGCATTTCACTAACAAAAAGTTAGGAAAAGAAAAACAAATCACCCAAGGTTTCTGCAATCAGAACGCAAACCCGCCTGCAGAGTGGCTGTGCTTGTGGGCTGGAGTAGTTGAATAAGAGGGTCCCAGGGTCTGCGGCGGAGCATGGGCTGCCTGCTCATCTTCACCCTGGTGGGTGCATCCGTGTTTATTCCAGCCAGGCCAGCAAAGCCAGTGCGGGGGAGAGCGGCAGCCAGGCGGCCACTCTTGGTAGCCATGCCATCCCTCTGCTCCTCCCTCCCGCATTCCTGCGCTCTGGGGCCTGATGCTGTTCTTCCCACACCCCTGCACAGGCCTGGGGAAGGCTGACCCAGCCTCTGGCTCTGAGTGGACTGATCTCGAGGTAGCTAGAGACCCACCCAGCGTGTCAGATCTGCAGTGCGCAGCTGTGGGCCCTCCCCTTCCCCAGTGCCACCGCGTCGCCTGTGTTCCAGCACTGCCATCCTCTGTGCCCCTGTCCCCTTGATGAGCCTGGTTGCAAGGAAGGAACTCTCCGTGCTTCTCCGACTCAGAAGGCCAGTTCAGTGTGTTTCAGGGACTAGGTGTATATGCAGAAAAAATGGAAATGACAAAATTCTCAAACAGAAGGAAACTGAGCTAGGGGCTGGGAGCTCTCAAGCCATCATGCTCTCAGGCGAGGGTGGAGGAGGGACCTGGGTTGGTGACTGTGCAGACCCCACTGCCTTTCCAGGGCCCTGAATTCCCATTGTACAGGTATATATGACACAACTCAAGGACTTTAACTTGAGAAGAGGGAAGATTATTCGTAGGTAGTTTAAAATAAAATTTACCAAACCATTTGTAGAAACCAACCAACCAACAACAACAACAAAAAAAAAAAACATTTTCAACCCTGGCTGGAGTGCCAGCCTGCAAACCAAGGGGTCGCCAGTGTGATTCCCAGTCAGGGCACGTGCCTGGCTTGTGGGCCAGTTCCCAGTTGGGAGCCTACAAGAGGCAACCACACATTAATGTTTCTCTCCTTCTCTTTCTTCCTCCCATCCTTTCTCTAAAAACCAAATAAGTAAAATCTTAAAAAAAAATTTTCAGGCTTGATGTAAATTAAGCTCAGTCACAGGTGACTTACTCCTCTCACTGCTCTGGGCAGCAGACATCAGCAGTGACCCCAAGGTGAGCATAGATGTAAAGCAACACACGGGAGAGAATTATGCTCAAGACACCCTTAGACATTCTAATAGCTTATCCGTGAGGGTTAGCAAAGTCCATTTCTAGGACCCTTATTTTTGATATGTTTAAGACATTCAAAAATACTAGATGGAAATGATTTGGACATCTAAATTAGGAGGCATAATAGTGACTTAACTGACCATGTCAATTTAAATTGTAGAATATGAAATGTTTCAGTCCTTAATTCAGTCAGCTAACACTGACTGATAAGCAAGTTTTTATCCCTGAGAAAATCATACCTGGGTTAGCAGTTGGAGTTAGATATTAGAAGTTAGACACGTAAACAGCTAATGGGAATATTGTAGTTAAACAGCTAACATATAATAACAACATAATTGTAATAAATATTTTTAGACAGGCAGTAAGCCTAACATACTTACTTCAAGGACATTAAAAAGAGATTGTGACCAGGAGGTGTCAGGTAATAACAGGGAGGAGAGCCAGAAAGTCGTGGATCATATCACAAGAGGTGATGGCTAAAATGGGAGGGTGAGCTGGAATTGGTTACCTGTGTGGGGTGGGAAAGTTGACCCAGGTGGAGAGGTCAGCAGGAACAAGGGATGTTTTCCTTTCTTTTAATACCAGGGACACTCAGTGGTATATGTGGCTAAAGAAGAGGTTCTCCACCAATGAGATCAGAATCCATTGCCTTCCAACCTGTGGCTTGCAGCAGGGACAGGTGACAAAATGAACACGTTCTCCAACGTGTTTGTACAATGTCCTACTAAATACATTGAACCTTGAGTTCCCATGGTCCCCGCACTTAGCCAGGCATTGGAATTCTCGGAGAGCTTTTGAAAATACATCCTCAGCAGGCTTCCCCACCCCCTCAAGAACTTGGTTCATTGTCCACCTTAGGACAGGACTCTTTATTTTTCTAAACGCGCCTGTGTGATTGGATGTCATCATCCCTGGCAGTTTGGGAAGCACTGAAGAGGACCGGTCGTGTTTTGATATGGAAGGTCACCCTCCTGTGACCAGCTGGTTCCCTGGGTGTCTGTCACCATGGCTTGAGAGTCCCCTTGCCAGTCAGGGTTTGGGCACACTGTGAGCTTGGGCACAGCGGCCTTGCAAAAGCTGCTCATGGCCCTGGCGGCAGCTGCCTGCCCGTATTTACCATTTCCGGTTTGAAGATGGGGAGGAAGGCTTATCTCAAACTTGAGGAAGTCTGAATGATCAGCAGGAGGTTTTCTAAAAGATGTGTTCTCACAGATTATTCTAAGTGTGGGAATTTCCCTGAGCCACTTCCAGATTTAGTGAGGGGAAATCCCACGCAGGAGCTACACTGGCTGGCAACAGTGGTGTTTCTTCGGTAATTAGTGTTGTTGATCATCACCTAGGCCCTTTATGACAATAGCCAACATCCGCATTGCCTTCCTGCCAAGTGTCTGATTATGTGGCCCAGGGTGCTAATTCTTACCTTCCTTTTGTCTAACAAAACCCTCCCAGCTCCACTCTGCCATGGGTGACAGGTGAGGCAGCTGGCATTTTTCTCGGTTACAAATGGGAAAGCAAAGGCTTAGAGAGGCCAGGGCCCTTCTAACCCATCTTGCTGGACCCAAACTGTAGCCTGTGAACTCCAGTCAAGTGCTTTTGAAATTCTGTCACTCTGATCAAAAGCCCTTAAACTGAGCAAAAGTAAACCAAACGGTGAAGACGCCTGTTGTACTTCCTGAGAAAAACTCCCGCAGGGACCTGAGCTAAGGCCCTGTTTTTTCCTGTGTGCATAAGTCCTATAAGAAGTCTTTATCCTGTGGCACATGTTATAAAATAGTTGTTCATTGTTGGTAATATTGGATATTTCCTGCCCTAAAAACTCACCTTCGTAATCAGTTGCCAGATTTCAACCTTTCACAGGTTCAGGCAGAAGAATGTCAGTTAGTTTTCTGTGGAGTGTGGAAGCTGTTTATAGGTGGCATTTTTAAAAACGTCTGTCATCTCTAATTGTATTTGCAACAGGGCTACTGACGATAAGCAAACAGCCTATTCTGTATGGATAGGACTTCTCTCCAGTTGTTTCTCAGGCTGCAACTGGCCATGGCTGCAGCCTGGAGAATTGATGGGTTCATCGAGAAGTAATGAAGATTACTGAGAGCTGGAGGTGGGAGGAGAATTCAGGGGCTGAATTTTAAGATAGGACTGTATGAGGGGCAGGGCTGGTTGGACAAATAGTGCCACACAGAGAAGGTGCCCAAGGACAGTGACCAGATGTCCCAGAGAGCTGGGATGACAGCCTTTCCAGAAGAATGTTAACTGTGATGGCTAAACAAGAATGTTAAAAATTCAGTTTACAAGTTTAGAGTTTTTAGTCATATATATATATAGCCTATAAGCCCTGGCTGGTAGCTCAGTGGGTAAGGTGCCAGCCTGCGAACCCAAAGGTCACAGGTTCGATTCCCCAGCCAGGGTACATAACCAGGTTGCAAGCCAGGTCTCCAGTCACATCTGTGGCTGGAGGCAGGTGAAAAGCAACCATACATTGATGTCTCTCTCCCTCTCTGCCTCTCTCCCTTCCCCTCTTCCTAAAAATAATGAAATAAAATCTTTTAAAAAAAAAGAAAAAGAAAAGATGCATTGTCTCCAAAATGTCCCTAGCCAGAGATATGTGCTAAGAATCCATATGCAGAGCTTTTAGATGGTAAAATGTGTCACACAGCTTGACACATTTTGTCTGCCCTCCTATCATTATGTCTAAGAGTTTGGGGTTTTGAAAGTGATTTCAGTTTGCACTAGCCTTTGCTTCATGTTTGCAAGGTCATTTTCAAAAATGGCTTTTCCACACCAATTTATTCAATACAATTAATAATACAGTTGGCGAGGATGCAGAGAAGTTGGAACCCTGTACACCGTTGGTGAGAACATCGAATGGTACAGGCAGAATGGAAGACAGTATGGGTGTTCCTCTAAAAGTTAAAAATAGGATTACTGGTGGCCCTAGCTGGTAACACAATGGATAAGGTGCTGACCTGCAAACCCAAAGATCACTGGTTTGATTCCCAGCCAGGGCACATAACCAGGTTGCAAGCCAGGTCTCCAGCCAGGTACGTAGCTGAAGGCAGGTGAAAGGCAACCATACATTGATGTCTCTCTCCCTCTCTGCTTCCTTCCCTTCCCCTCTCTCTAAAAATAATAAAATCTTAACAAAAAAAAAAGTTAAGTGAAAACTACATCAGTGTGCCTTATAGTGTATTAACACTAATTAAAAAAAAAAAAATAGGGTTACTATGATCCAGCATTCCCACTTCTGGATATATATGCGAGAGAATTCAAAGCAGAATCTCAAAGACATATGTGCACACCCATGTTCATAGCAGCATTATTCACAGTAGCCAAGAGATGGAAACAACACAAATGGCTGTCAACAGTTGAATGGATAAAGAAAACATGATACATACACATAATAGAATATATTATTCTACCTTAAAAAGGAAGGAAATCCTGATACATTTGATACATATGTACAAATCCTGATACACATGTCAATGCACTTTGAGTATATTATGCTAAGTGAAATGAGCCAGTTACGAAAGGATAAAGACTGTGTGATTCCACTCATAGGAAGTAACTAGTAGTCAAGTTTATAGAAACAGGAAGGAGCAAGGGTTTGCCGGGGAATGGGGAAGGAAGGAGGGAGAATTAGTGTTTAATGGGTGTAAAGTTTCAGTTTTACAACATTGCCAATGTGGACAACAATGTGAATAAACTTAACAGCTGTTGACTCATCACAAAAAAAAATAACTTGTTTTCAGGCCCAAACCTTGTTGACAGATAATGAGTTAACAACTTGTGTTGACACTTGCACTGGCTTATACAGTTTTTAAAACTGAGTAATATAGGATTTTGTAAAAGTTTTCTTAATAGTGTTCAATTATGTTTATTTTATTATAAAATATTTTTCTTGATAGTCTGGGTTTTATCACAATGTTAGTATTGCAAAAATTTCAGATATGGTGCATCCCGACAGTGAGGAATTTTTTAATTGATTATATGCAGGTGCTTTTTCTGATTGTCCAAGTGACTTTGAAGTATACATATAGCAGTGATGTGGTAGATGATAGTCTGTCCAAAGATAGTTAAGAATCTGATATTAGACCACCAACATGGCAAAAAGGAAATGTGATGGAATTTGATGGTGAAAGTGATTTTGAAGAAGAGTGGACAGAAAAATGACATTACACCAACCTTGGAGGATTATACAATTATTTCTGGTATAATTGTTAGTGATCCATAGAGTATCAGTGAAGATGGATTTACTTTTTCATAGTGAATTTTTTATTTTCTTGCTTCTCAAACCAATTTATACCACCACCAAATGGAAAAACTTGATAAAACATCTGCTAAAAACTTTACCATGGATGAAATTACCAACTAGTATTATGAAGCTTCTCGGTTTATTGATATCAATGGGACAAACAAAAATGGCACATTGGAGAGATTACTGGTCAATAGACCCTTTGCTTGAAGCACCCATATTTCCAGAGTTAGGTTCAAGCAAATCCTTACTTTTTTTCATCTTAGTGATAATTCACAAGCTACATTTAATGAAGACAGACTTTACAAAATTAGGCCTCTTTTAGATTACTTTATTCCAAAATTGCAGTCTTTGTATACACCTAAACAGGAATTATCCCTAGATGAAGCAGTGGTGCCATATGGAAGGTGTATCAGTTTCAGAACGTACAATCCAGCAAAGATAACAAAATATGGAATTTTAGTGAGAATGCTTTGTGAAAGTGAGACTGGCTCCATTTGCAATCTTGAAATCTATTTGGGTGAAGGCAAAAAGCTACAAGAAAGTATATTCTCCATTTTAGAGATGTATCTTTATTCTTGGCATCATGTTTACCAGGATAATTACTGTAACAGCATGTCTGCTGCTGAAATATTATTGGAAAAGAAAACACTCATCAGTGGTACTATAAGGAAGAGCCGTGGCTTGCCAAAAGAACTAAAAGAAAAATCAAAGAATCTTCGGAGAGGGGAAATAATGTTTTTATGGAAAGGACACATTCTTATCACGTGGAAGGACAAAAGGCTAATGTGTATGGTCTCAACTATTTATGATGCTTCTATGAAATCCACTGGAAAGTGAAAGAGGAATTTTACAAATGACATAGTTAAACCCATGTGCATTCTAGATTACCACTAATTCATGAAAGGGGTCTATCAAGCAGACCAGCATTGGACGAACAGCAGTATCTTACGAAAAAGTTAAAAATGGTATTAAAAAAAAAATAGCATTCCTTTTGACCAGTTGTGCTGTATTTAATGCATTCAAAATTTACTCCTACTATAATTTACAAAATAAAATGAGATACAAACAATTTCTGCTCAAAGTTGCTGGAAAACGGATAACCCATGATTTAAATGAATGTAGCACAGACCCTGGCATTCTTCTGGTACCTCTAAAAGAGCTCCTCACAAGAATTCACCTTTCAGGCTTTCAGGGAAACTAAATTACCACATTTTGCCAAAAATAGGCACTGGCATAAAGCAGAATACCACTAGAACATGTAGAGTATGACGTTCAGAAGGAAAGCATGTGAAGCTAGATATAATTGTAAAACCTGTTGTGTACCATTGCACGTAGGTGAATGTCATACAGTTTATCATACCAAAAAGTTACATAGAAATGTATAAATTTTTATTTCAATACCTTAATGTATAAATAAAGTATATTGAAGTTTATTTAGATTGCTTCATTTTCATATTTAATTACAAAAAATAGCTGGTAACATGGGATAGTTTTTGTAGAAAATTGCCAGTCAACAATGCGTTAACACTGCTGAGCTGTGCACTTAAAAATGGGTAATGTGGTTAATTTTAATATTGTGTTTTTACCACAACTGAAAGAAGGAAAGAAATTTACTCTTGTATTATGAGAATATATTTATTTCTCCTAACTTTGCTGAAGTACATTTTGAGAACTTATAGTAGCTCTATATCATGCAAAATTCCCTTAAATAAAAGTCATCAAGCCCTGGCTGGTGGCACAGTGGATAAGGCACCAGCCTGCAAACCCAAAGGTCGCTGTTTCGATTCCCAGCCAGGGCACATAACCAGGTTGCAAGCCAGGTCTCCAGCCAGATACGTAGCTGGAGGCAGGCAAAAGGCAACCATACATTGATGCTTCTCTTCCTCTCTGCCTCTCTTCCTTCCCCTCTCTCTAAAGTAATAAATAAGTTTTTTTTTAATTCATTATTAACTTTAATCTACAGTTGAAGATATTGAAGCCATTGAAGTTAAAGGTTCTACATCCACATGAGGAGTGATTGTGGCCCAAGGAAGCCAGTGGCTTAGGCCACAAGGATCTGCCGAGCCCAGTGGGAGATATTATTGTTTAGTAGATTGGGTCAGGTTCCAAAGGGTCTTGCAATATTACAGAAGAATTTTGTCACGATGCAACAGATAACTACTATGTAGTTTCCTATAAAAATGATGGAACCACCATTTTATGATGCTTACCTTGGAAGTAACATACAGGGTGACTTGGGATGCCGGGGGGTGGAGGGCTGTGCAGACAAGGACACATGAGGTCTCTGAGAGGGTTTTCTGCTCAAGGTTGGGGTGAATCCTGAAGGGGAGGCAGGGGGACCAGGGGTGTACCCTGCTTTGGACCAATGACTTGTGTAGCTCAGATCAACAAACTTCTTGGAACCCCAGTTTCCCCATCAGCAATTTGTAGTTCAGTTGAAAAAGATTTATTGAGTGCCTTCTATTATGCTGGGTGCTGGGGATATAAAAATAGAAACACTGCCCCTTCCCTGGAGGAGGTTGTGGTTTCTAAAGGGAAGCACGTGTGAAGGGGAATAAGAATAACCTGCTGTGTACACAGCCGTTTATTATCCAAATGTGGTGCTAAATCCCTCCCAGCGAGATACCAGACACTGGAAATTCCTGCTCCGTAAAATTCATGTAAATAACAGGCAGGGACACAAGGAATCATCAATTTAGAAGGGTCTTTAAAGTTATGAAAGAGCTAAGTTCATGGAGGGTAAAGGCTACAACAGAACTTAATCAGGACCTTACAGACCCAGCGGGAGACAGGGATCAGGATTAGGAAGAAAAGGTTAGCCAAAGGAGCAGCAGCCAGTGAATGTTGCTACTATCCAAAATGATATATAGAAGTACAGCCCTTTTCAGTACTTGTTCATACTTGTGTCTTCCCACTAGTAACCAAGTTAGTACTGCCCTGGAAGAGGCAGGGACACCTAGTGGGCAGGAGTTAGTCAGTGTGGGCTTGGGCCTGTCTGCACGCAGTCCTGTGGTGTTAGACTTCAGTTTACTCATCCGTAAACTGGGAAGCTAATACCACCCACCGCAGAGCAGTGTCATGAGGATTAGATGAGCTTGAGTCATGCAAAAAGGCCTAAAGTAATGCCTGGCACAATCTAAGTTTGCAGTAAAATAGTCTTTCGTTTCTTTAAAGTTTGTTCAGTGCGTTCATATATCATTTCATTTGAGGCTCACAGCAAACTAATAATGATTGTTGAAAATACAACCCACGGTATATTATGACCCATGAGATAAGTATCATTATCCATATTTGACAGGTAAAAAACCTGAGAAAGGAACGTAATGAAGGACTCACACTAAAAAACACTTTAAAAAAGAATTTGTGTAGCATGATTCCTTGAAGCCAGGTCAGCCTGACCTCAGAGCCCTGCTCTTAGTTCATAGGCTGTATTTCCATCCAGCCATCTGTCCATCTGTCTATAAAAATTTACTGAGTACCTGCGTGTGCCAAACAGTGATTTAAGTATTAAGAGTATGATTAAGAACAAGCAGACAAAAATCACTGTCTTTACGTGTTTACATTTCAGTTAGGAGGCTAACAGTGGACATAATATATTAGATGGAGATAAGTGCTATGGAGGAAAATAAACCAGAGAGGAATAGTGTGGGGGGTGAGAGTTGAAGTTTTAAATGGATGGTCAGGGAAGTACTAGCTGAGAGTTGTCTTTTGTGGGGGAGGGTGCTGGTAGTGGGGCACAGCAGACCCTGGGGAGGGGGTGCCTGGTATATGAAGCAGCGGTGTGGGTGGGATACAATGTTTGTTGGGGGTAAGGGGGGATGTAGTCCTCAAAGACCCAATTTTCTCCCCCATGGATGGTTTGGAGTGAATGATCCAACTTCTGAATGGGTTAGCATGGTCATTCTGGCTGCTTTGATGCGAATTGCGGGAGGACAGGGGAAGCAGCAGGGGAGACCAGGAAGGTGCTGCTGGGGTGACCCAAGTCAAGGGGACCGAGGCTTGAGTATTAGGAGAATGGTAGGAAGTGGCTGCATTCTGGACACGTTCTGAAGGGAGATCCAGGATTTGCTGAGGAGTTGGACATGGGATGTGAAAGGCAGAAGAAAAAGAATGACCCCTAGAGATAAAATGTATAAACTTAACTGCCATTTGCAAATGGGAAAACTGAAGTTGGAAGAAGAGAAGTGACTGGCCCCAAGGTCATTTAGCGAGAAAAGTCACAAAGCTAGGACGATTTCCCAGTTATTTTCGGTCACAGTTCCTTAGCCTCTCCCTTGTACACGGGGCATCTCCCAGGCCGGGCCTTCCGCCCCACCCTCTAGTTTCCGCAGCACTCTGGCAAGACCACCCTCTGGTGCTGAAACATTCATCCGCCGTTGAAATCTTAGGAAGCACCTCGGGCCAAGCCATCTAAGTGCTGATGATAGCTACTAGATCGTTCAATATATGAAGCCTGTAATCTTTTTCCATAGAACTTTATTCTAGGACCTTCTATAAAGGTTCAGCATGTTTTTAATGAGACCCACATTATCACTACTGACTTATTCCCCCCTTTTACTGATCATCGCAGTAACAGCCAGATCCAGTGATGAACCCTCCTTAGGAAGACATGGTTCAGTGGGTCTTCAAGAGAAAAGTGTAATTTGCAGGGCATTGCTGTGGGTGAGAGACTCGGACACCTTTATTTTACTGAGCTTCACTTTTGGCCAGCCAGGGCTGACATGCCGTAAGGAGCAGTACTGTGGGTGCCAGGTTGTGTAGGTGAGCACTTCCTGAAATTGCAAGACTCTTGTCTCTCTGGCCTCCTTAAAGCCCAGACAGAGGTGTATGTAAATTCTCCTCTCCCAGGATCATTAGGACATCTCAGCCATTGGGCCAGCCTCATTGTCAGATGATAGTCTGGGTAGCTGCTCTAAGGACTCTGGGTCCTTAGAAGACCTTCAGCTTCAGTGTTATTTCCTTTATAGTCTAAGACAGAATTGTGCATATTCAAAAAATGTTATACTTCCTTCAAGATTTTGTCCCCACCTCTACGCCAACACATACACCAGGCGAGTGTCCTAGAGCAGATAACCGGCTGTTCCATGCCTGCAAGCACTTGCCGCAGCACAGGAGGCGGAAGCTGCCGTGCTGTATTCAGGCCCACGTGCCCTTCTCAGGATGGCTTAAATTGCTCAAGATGCCTGCCGGAAACCCCCAGCACCGGGCAACAGGAGCAGCACCAGTTCTGCACTCCTGAGGAAAGCCGCCCTAAGAGAGAGTATCCTGGTATGCGGCCTCAGCCCCTGCCTGCCAGGGAGGACCACGAAGCTAGCTCTCCGCTGCCCGCCTGTCTGCTCTCCCCTCGCCTGCACTGTCTGCGGTGCCGAGGGCCAGGTGCTGCCTCTCTCAGGGAGTCCGTAAGCAAGCTGGGGGCCTGGAAGGCAGTGCCGGATGGCTGGAGAACTTTCATCTGGTTCTTGACTTTGTGGTCGGGTTTAGGAACATTTGTTCACCGCAGTTTCTTCCTCCCACAGGCAGCTCACTTCCACTTTTACACCCTGGACACAAGCCCTGGTCTTTCCTGAATGAGAGGGGCACGGGAGCAGGGAGGTAGTACTGAGGTACAAGAGGGTGCCCGGCACCATGTGGTTCAAGCCCAGGACCGTCCTGTCCTCCAAAAGCACCAACTCAGCCCCTTAGTCATCAGTATATCCCAAATTCACTGATTGTGCCAATGTCCACATGGTCCTAAGTGTGAACAGACCACCTGCTGGCCTGACTGTGACACAGATATGCGACTGGTGGGTTTAGCTTCACCATGCAGGTGTTGTCTGGAAGGACGCCTAAGGGAAGGACTGAGGGAATAGCGCTGAAGAGGAGAGTGACCTCGGCTAGGACATGGGGTTTCCCAGGTGCAGAGGGGCACCCCAGGCTGCAGGGAAGCACAAGTAAAGCATGGGCCCTGTGTAGACCAAGAGGTGCTCTGTCCGGAACTCAGGCACGGAGGACGGCGCTCGGGAGGAGCAGGGCCAGCTTGCAGATGGCACACGGGCCGCCCACCTTCCCATCATCACACCTCGTGTGCTCCCCACATGCCTGAACATCATCGTGGCCCTGTCTGTGCCCGGCCAGGCAAACTTGAGAATTCGGTGCATGAAATATATTCATAGAGCTTGTTTTTATCACCCTCCATTGTCGCAAAAATTTTTTAATAGTTTCATTGTTTTAGCGTAAGGATTCTAGGCTGTGTGTGCAAAACATGTACCTTTTAACGAGTTGTTCACAACATCGCATAGCCCCAGGAATGGGGAAGGAGGGACGGTGAGGGCCTGGGATGTAGGGCTCCGGGCTCGGGGCTCGGGCAATGCCTGCCTTGTGCCTGGCCACCTGACGCCTGACGTGTGGCTCGTCCAGAGGGTGTGGGCACTAAGTGTAAAATTCCCATCAGATCCTGAAGACTAAGTACAAAATAAAGAATAGAAAACATGTCATGAACAAAAGGAAGTTCTGTTTAGAAGGTAGACCTGTCCCTTGTAAGTTATTAGAAACTGAAACTCTCCAGTCCTTGGTGAAAGCCCGGACAGACAGTTCCCTCCCACTGCGGCCCAGCCAGCCCCCACCCTTCTCACCGCACCAGCTCCTCGCTGACTTCCTCTCTCCTTAATTCTCCCAGGAACTTGGCATTTTTCGAGTCATTGTGGACTTGATTGTCTTGGTTGCTCCGGACATCAGCTCACCTCGCACACCATTCTGAATTTCATTGCCCACTGCCATTTCCCCAGTGCAGCGCCTCCGTCCAACTTGCTCCAGGGAGCCCACCTCCCTGGCAGGCTCCCCGGGACCCAGCCTCCGCCCCCAGCCCTGCTGCTACCACATGGCTGCCACCACCATGCCCGGCACTTCCCCTTCAGTGAGCTCCAGCTCTAAATCAAGGATGCTAGGGGCTTGGTGCGCATCATCTCACTGAATTCTCCAAAAAGAAAGAAAATTCTTACAGCAGACAACTGTAAATCCCAGAGAGATTACACTGCTTGGTTAGGGTCTCATGCCTTCAGAGGAGCAGCTGGATTCGAACCAGGCTTCTGTGACTCTAAACCTTGCTGTCAGGGGACCGCTAGTCAACACCTGTCGCTCCCTTCTCAACCCTAAAAGAGCAACCCCACTGCCATCTCTAGCTCTCCAAGTCCCCAACAGGATGCTCCCAGCTTTTCCAGTTTCATCTGTTACTGGATGTACTGCTGTCCACATCCCATGCTCTTCAAACCTAGCCACATTTCATTCCTGAAGCCTTTCCCTGTTCTCTTCACAAGGAGTGCTCTGTTCTTCTTGAAATTTCCCTTCCTCCATGAGAGGCCAGGCCTGATGGAGAGGAGCCCACTGTGTCAGGAAAGAAAATCTGAATACCGAGGTGGCTAATCCAAAATGTTATACCCATCCTTAAAATCTCTCTCTCTCTCTTTTTGGTAAATTCCTAATTCTGATTTTGTAAACGGAAAACCAGTAAAAATGACTACATGCTCTCACTTAATGCTACTTAATGATTTTAGTTGTGCTGCTGCCTTGCAGGGAAAAGATGGAAGTAGAACGCTTTTTTAAAAATGATTATATTTTTCATTTTGTTTTCCTCTTCTCTCTTTATCAACACGTTGCTTAGAAACATTATCTCTATTTATATTTTGGATATCCACTTGGCAGCACATTTCCGACTAAATCACACCTAGTTTGCTCAGTATCCTAACTCATGAAATAACAACAGTGGTGATACTCTGAAACGTTCCCCTTCTTACTTAATGTGACACTTCACCTCAGCTCCTTTCAGCACCAACTGCTACCTTTGGATTAGTAAATCAGTAGGCACTTCCTGATGCTTTCTTATTCTGGATAAGATAAAAATGATAATTTTCCCTTGGAGTGGGGCTGGGTGTTCTTTGTCGTCATTTGTTTTATCATTAAAAATATTTTGTTAGCTGTGTCCTTTATACCATGCCATCACTTGTTTCCTGAAGTATCCTCAGATGGTGGTACTGAGTCGCCTGCCTTAGTGGATGACAATGGTAGTGAGGAGGACTACAGCTACGAAGACCTCTGCCAGGCCAACCCCCGGTACCTGCAGCCAGGCGGGGAGCAGCTAGCCATCAACGAGGTACTGGGACTGCACAGTGACGGACGCTGACGCCTGATTTCCAGGGCCCAGCACCACTTCAGACTTTATTTGCTGCTTATTTCTTACTAAACATGTTCTAAAACCTAGAGCTCTGACTAGACAAACACTGCGTTTCTGCTATTTTCTGGGCAGCTTAGGTGATTAAGTTCCTCCCTTTATGTGATAAGAGCAGCAGTCATCAGTGTTGGGCGGTGCTGCTGGGTTTCTGACATGCCCACCCTTCATCATAAACTTCCCTGCTGAGCTAAGAGGCAAATGTTATGGTATGAACCCGTATTGTAACACACACTCTGAAATTAAGGGGCTGAGCAACTTGCTGCAGTGGCAGAGCTGGCATTGACCACGTTACCTCTCACTGCAAACCCAGCATTCTTTCTGACAGTGTGCAGCCTGTTTTGCAGAAATCTTTCTAAAAAGCCCCACTAGCTTTTGGAGTTCTTGAGCAGAGGTGTGGAGGGTGAGGTGTCGTTCAGCTAGGCCCTGTCAGCAGCCCCCACTGTTGCTCCAGACCAGGGTGGTGTCTCTGGGCGCCAAGCAGATACGCAGCTCTGCCCCTGCGCAGGACTCCGAGAGCTGTCTGTCTTTTTATTATTAACTGTTGAATACCCAGAAAGCATGCTGTGTTCCCTTTGCTGCAGTAAATGATACAGTTAGATACCAAGTTTATTGAAATTTTGAAGAGAGTACGAATAAGTTCTAGGTGAAGTTGAGGGTCTTGTGGTGAAGCAGGAGCTGACCCCCAGAGGCTGGCACAGCCACATCTTACTTGGCCGCTCAGAAACCATTTTGGAGTGAAGATTTGAGATACTCAGATTTGTTAGTTAATTGACCTATAGACAAGTGAGCTCTTTGTACATTTTTTCAACAGTGGATTTTGGGGTTTCCTTTAAGAGCATGTGAGAGAGGCTCACCTGATTCTCAGTATCCTAGCATGCTTTCCTCCTATCATTTTGTGTAACGATCAGTAAGTATTGCCCCAAAGCTGCTGGTGGATACAGTGAGAACTGGGAGACGTGCCTCTGGCCCTGAGACAGCACACAGACTCCCTCCCTGCTCTGCCTGCCTGGGCCCACACTGAGCACGCCACCTCCTCCATTGCAGCTGATCAGCGATGGCAGTGTGGTGTGCGCCGAAGCCCTGTGGGACCACGTGACCATGGATGACCAGGAGCTGGGCTTCAAGGCAGGAGACGTCATCCAGGTTCTGGAAGCCTCTAACAAGGACTGGTGGTGGGGCCGGAGTGAGGACAAGGAAGCCTGGTTCCCTGCGAGCTTCGTCAGAGTGAGTGTTGGCTCTTTCCCCAGTCAGAGCTGTCCCTGGGGAGCGGCCGAATGGTTCTGGCCAAACTCATGCCTTGTATAGATTCAGTTCTTTGTCATCATTTTAATTGAACCTTTTAGAAATTCAAGAGGGTCAAAGAAGAACTTGACTAAGGTAGCCAGTCGTTTGGCACTGCTGCTGTGCTTTCAGCCACTAGTGCCGTGCGGCTCTGCCAAGTCCTAGGGGGTGGCAGGGGGGCAGTGAGGGTCAGGCTGCCTCCCTCACGAGCCGTGCGGAAGCGGAGGAGGGAGCTCCGGCTGGTTCCCATGCTGCTGCCCCAGGTCACCTGTCCCCCGTGTGTGCACTGCAGTTGCGAGTCAATCAAGAAGAGCTGTCGGAGAATTCCAGCGGCACCCAGGGCGAGGAGCCGGAGGAGGATGCTGGCAAGAACCGCCATAAACACTCGGAGAGCAAGCAGCAGATGAGGACCAATGTCATCCAGGAGATCATGAACACCGAGCGGGTGTACATCAAGCACCTCAAGGACATCTGTGAGGTGAGGCATCAGGCATGAGGCCTCGCTGGGGTTGTCACATGGCTCTCTGATAGACTCCTATGGTTTTCTTCTGTCCCTAGTCAGACCTCCCCTATTTACATAGTTTTCTAGAGCCCTCATTCCTCCTCACCTGCCCCTGCTCCGCTGGTCCCTCACAGATTGCCAACTCACCAACTGCTCCCCTACCCTGCTGAGCATTAGTGGCTCTCCACCCTGCTGTGGGGGCCGTTCTCTTCTCAAGGCACTGTGCCACTAACTTTCAGGGCGGAACTCTGAAATTATTCAGGGTGAGTAACTGTCAGAGAAGGCCACACCCTGTAAGTGAAACCCTCTGGACTTTACAAAGAATCAAAGGTTTGTTCCTATTTACGGCCCCACTGCCTCTAATCACTGCCCCAGAGACAAGATTCTGAGTCATTTAGATATAGACAAAAACAAACAAACAAAACGTCTGCTTTTATGGAGCCATAACCAAGGCTACGTTCTACAGCGTTATGATAATTCTGCTACGTGATACACTTTATTTCTCCCATGGCATTTTTCGTTCTTACGGGTTTTGGGCGAGCATTGTTGTTGGCCTTGGTGACCATCCCCACTCTCCTGGCGCTGCGTGCTGATCTCCGCACTCTCAGTCCAGCCGCGATGGTTCAGCACTGAAGACAAGCCATAGCGAGACAGCTGCACGTTTTGTGACTAGATTAACTGGCCAGATATAGGTACACCAGTGTTTAGCTAATTTATGCCATCTTCTTCTGTATAAAGATATGGCTACAGGAGTTTCTTTAAAGTAGCATTTTAGGGAAATGAAAGTAATTGCTAATAATTCTTGAGCATTGACTGTGTGCCATCCTTTGCCTGAATCAGCTTATTTTCTTCTCACGACTCTCAGAAGGGCAGGTCCTTGTTAGCCCTGTATTACAGATGAGAAAACTGAGACGCAGAGTAGTTAAGTGTCACTGGGATTTAAATCAGGCAGTTTGCCCCGGAACTTGTGCCCTGAATCTTTACATTGTCTTTCTGTTAAAATTCATATCAAATAGTCAGCAGTGTGGCGTTTACTGTATAGTCAGTGTAGTCTGTAATTACATGATGCTAATTTGGGAATAATGACTATATATATTTATGGCCTTTCCTTCCTACCCCACTAACTCCTACCTAAGCCGTAGAACAAACGGTATGTATAATTAATAGTTTCTAACTGGCGCAGTCCTCAGGTTAGAGATTGACACATGTATGCCAGATATGAAACGCAGGTGATGATAGAGTCCTGGGTAAGATGTTCTTGGCTGTCTTCCATGTCAGTGGGCAGAGCTGCATGAGCAAATGTTTAGCAAGCGACGGCACTTGGTATTTGACAAGTCTTCTCAGCTGTGAAGTAAAATTAAGGATAGGATAATGATTATTGAAGAGTTCAGGAAAAATGTAACAATACCAATTTTTGAGCTATTATCTGAAACCAAGCCACTTGTTTCATGAGTATAATCTGGAAACTTGATACGGTTTCTTGAATAATAAATCCAACCACATGTATATTTTCTCTTCCCTTTTATTTAAAAGAAAATGGTACATTATAATCATGAAAGTATGCTTATCCCATCAGATACCCATAGAAGTTAAAATAATTTTCTCTAATTAAGATCTATTCCAAGACCATAGCTTTGGACCCAAAATACTATATTATTCAAAAATAATAATTTCTATGAGTTTCCAAATTAGTTTTTTAAAACTTTCTTTCCCTTTTGCAGGGCTACATCCGACAGTGTCGCAAGCACACAGGAATGTTTACTGTTGCACAACTAGCCACCATTTTCGGAAACATTGAAGACATTTACAAATTCCAAAGACAGTTCCTGAAAGACCTTGAGAAACAGTACAATAAAGAGGAACCTCATTTAAGTGAAATAGGATCCTGCTTTCTTCAACATGTACGTCACCCGTTACTTTATTCATAACATCCAGCTAAATAATTTTGAATTTTTTTTCACTAAAAATAGTGCTTTTTGAATCTTTGTTTGCTTGTGTTAGATTAATTTACCATAGAATGGAAATGTCATTTGTAAGTTGATTGGCTTATATGGTTAATCTTTAGCTGCATACCCAAGTCCGTTTTTCCATAATCTTCCCACTTTTGTGCAGTTTGCAGTACTTTTTTATTTTTTTAAGATTTTATTTATTATTTCCAGAAAGAGAGGGAGAGAGGGAGAGAAACAGAGGAATATCAATGTATGGTTGCCTTTCACCTGCCTCCAGCCACTGACCTGGCTGGAGACCTGCCTGGCTTGCAACCTGGTTATGTGCCCTGGCTGGGAATCGAACCTGCGACCTTTGGGTTCACCGGTCCACACCTTATTGCAATACTTTTTAATAATACCTATTATACCTTAAGCACTGTTTTCAGGATCTTATATTAACTTTTATGCTGCTGTGAGGTAGGTATGATTATTGCCCTCATTTTACAAAGATGAGGAAACTGACCCTGGGTCATCTGTGAGTAAGTGACAGGTGGGGATTCCGACTGGGGCGTGGTGCTCTGGAACCCATGCGCATGACTGCTGTGTGATGATGGTATACATGAGCATATCATTCAACTGGTGATTGGCTTTCGTTATTTAATAATAAAAGATTTCAGAGGAAGAATACTTTATTCCGGATCAAAATGGCCAGGACATAATACTAGTTACTAACAGCAGTGACAGCTGCCGCCACCACCTCCTCAGGCAGTGCTCCCTGGTTGCTTGGCCCAACAGCTCACTGGGACAGTAGAGTGGAGCAGGATCCCACTCTACTTTGCTTTCAAGTAGCTGCAAAAAATTCGGTGGGGATAATGAGGTGGGAAGATGGCCCCCTTGAAGCCCAACAACTGGACTGCAGCTTGCTCCTGGAAGTATGTAGGAGGGAAGGAGGCACACAGCAGACGAAGGAATGGAAAGAGGGAAGGAACAGGCTCTGCAGAGTCCAGGAGAAGAGCAGGTGTCACACGGAGAGTCGGCAGAGTACCCACAGCCTGGCAGGGGCCCAAGGAGAAAGGCAGTGAGCGGACGGCTTTCCTTTGCAGGTTGGAGGGTGACACACGCGTGTGGAAGCCAGATGTAGGGATGCTAAGGAGAAGACTTGTGAGGAGGCAGTGTCTTTGAATCCTCGCCTTTTGGTCATGGTCAAGGAGTTCATCAGGGAAAGTAAAGAGGACAAGGAGGGAGGGAGTTGGGCATAAGAACAGCACCTTCTTCTGGATCCGGGGTGGAGTGAGGAGGGTGACAGCAGAGGGCACCAGCCCCCTGGGGAAGCCCTGTGCCCCTGTGATACCCCTTTTCACAGTCTTCTATGGAAGACTGCCTCGAAAGGGACCAGGGTTTGGAGTCCTACAGCAGCCTTCCCTGCACCCCTCTGAGAGTCTGCAAATGGCCTCTTCCCACAGAGAACATCTCCCTCTTCCCAAGAATAACCCCTCATATAGGATGGGCTGTTGCCTGTGCTTGTCTAGCCCTCAGCCACCATAGCCTGATGACACTTGCCTTCCCCTCCCCAGCAAGAGGGCTTCGCCATCTATTCCGAGTACTGCAACAACCACCCAGGCGCCTGCGCCGAGCTGTCCAAGCTGATGAAGCAGGGCAGGTACCGGCACTTCTTCGAGGCCTGCCGCCTGCTGCAGCAGATGATTGACATCGCCATTGACGGCTTCCTGCTAACCCCGGTGCAGAAGATCTGCAAGTACCCCCTGCAGCTGGCCGAGCTGCTCAAGTACACCACGAAGGAGCACAGGTGAGAGAGAGGCCATGTGGGGAGTGAGCCCCTCGTCGAGTGCAGGGGCCCTCCGCTGTCCTTGGAGCCTCCCAGGATGGCCGGTGGCAGACGGGCTCAGGTGTGTCAGGCTTGTCACTTTCAGTACCTCTCCGGGAAGCAGTTTTCAGATTGCGTGGAACGTTCAAGTTATTTCCACTGAGCAAAACTTGAATGTGAAATACAGGACGTCTGAGCTGCTGTGTGGATTAGAACTGAAGTCTTCAGTCCCTGTAGTTTCAGAGGCCTTGGGAACAGGGCTTGCTGGGGTACCATTTCAGTTTGAATTGACTGTAGCATATGGAAAGCACCAGAAGTAAAGATCTGTTGATGAGGTAAATGCCACATTAGCATTTACATAACTCGTTCAGTCTTCTGTGGCTTGTCCTCTGTGTCCTTTCCCAACGTGAAAGATGGGACTCACAGCAAAGTATTACTCTTGAAAATGGTTAGTGATTATTAAAGTACTTTCTACAGCAAAACTAGCTATATCAGAATGAAAGCAAGTATAGACTGTCTTTTCTCTAGTAATGAAAGTCATTCATTGTTACTGTGATTAAAACATTTCTTGTGGTATTTACTTTCATTCATGGTAATTTCTGGGAAATGAAGGACAACATTCTTATCCCAAAGAATTCTGGGTTACCCTTGGTCCACTCCCATAACCTATGCAGACTGTAGCCTATTCATGGAGCAATAAGGAGAGGGAAACAGTGGCTATTGTTTAAATGCCACGTTGTCTAGACGATTAGTATACAAATCAGGGATGGAGTGTATTATTTTGTCAATCTTCATTGGCGAGTTGCATTTCATGGTTAAAACGAACCTCCCACTTTTCAGTGATTACAGTAACATAAAGGCCGCGTACGAGGCCATGAAGAACGTGGCCTGTTTGATCAACGAGCGCAAGCGCAAGCTGGAAAGCATAGACAAGATAGCGCGGTGGCAAGTGTCCATCGTAGGTTGGGAGGTAAGTGGACTCCCTCCCCCGACGTGGGTCATCACCACTCACACCTTACCCACCCTCTGTTCTAGTTTAATGACTTGTTTTAACATCTGGTGATGGATATTTTATACACATGCCTTTAATGGTACGCAGGATTCCCGTTACCCTAACTTAGAGTGTTCCCGTGGAACCTTTCATACGCTGAAATGGTGCAAAGCCAAAGACCAGTACCTGAGGACACATGTTGCTGATGGATGCACAGAACAGAGCACAGGTGCTGCAAACAGGCCCACAGCCCCGCACCTTGACGCTGAGGTGCTGAGTGTGGTTCCCGGGGGCCACGCTCACTACGCAGGGCGCCACCCCCTCTGCAGCAGCTGGTGCAAAACAAACACAGAACGTGATTTTTCACGTCTCACCTGTTTTGGTAAAAATGAAAGTTCTCTTTGGGTTGTTTTCCATTAGCAAAAATGGGTAGGCCTTTAGTATAAAATAAAGTGGGGGAAAAGAGGACTTTTGAAAAGCAGGGGATACCTGTGTACATTTTGAGGCATGTCATTGAATTAAAGTCAACTACTTTACCTCGCACCACCACCAAAAATACTCTGGGGAGGGTCTATAATTGGTTTATTGCCTATACACTTGCTCTTCTAGAGAGTAGACTTCATGAGAGCAGCTGGAGAACATTTAAAATACACATTATAGTGCGGTGAGAGTGCGGACTGTGGAGGCACATGGGCTGCCTGTGTAAATCCTCTGTGAGCTGAGGACAGTGTTTTCATCTATAAGGAGGAGAGGACACTGCCACCTACCTCACAGGGTTGTTGTGAGGATTACTAAAGACAGTGCAAATGCAGTGCTTAATGCAGCCTGGAGTCATGGTGCAGTGCACATGGACTTGTGCGCACACACACACTTATAAAACAAGAACAATGACAATAGCTAGTGCCTATGTCATGTTTACCTCATGCCTAGCACTGATCTAAACCATTTCTACATAGGACCTTACCTAATCCTCTCAACAGTACTATGCCGTAGGGATTACCACTCCCATTTAACAGATGGGGAAACTGAGGCACAGAACAGTTAAGCATAAGCATCTTGCCACAAAGCTAGGAAGTGGCTGAAGTGGATTCAGACAAAGGCAGGCAGCCTGGCTTCAGAGTCCATTCTGATAACCACTAGGCTCTGTGGCCGTTATTAAGAATGAAACTCATATTGTTTTTAGAAAAGGAGAAATTCATCCCACATCAAACTGGTCAAAACTCCCTTCCCCAAAAGGACTGGAAATTTTGGTTGAAAAGTTCGGCTTTTAACTAAAGTGCATAATAGTTGTGAAGGTTGGAAAGAAATACTTGTATTTCAAGGGCCTTGACAGAGTTCTGGAGCTCAGAGATCACTGAGCCTAACTCTCTTACTTTGTAAGTGAAGAATCTGGGGCACAGACTTGCTCTAGGCAAGAAAATAGAAAAGGTATTTTGGAGCCAATCGTATTTGCATACAAAGAATGTTGTGTATGACTGAGACTAAAGGAAAATAACATCTTTAATTTGCGATATTAAAAGCCAATGTCATACCAGGTACCCTTATGTTCCATTGGATTAAGCCCAACCTAAATCTGATCAAAGTGTGGTTTTCCTTGAGTTCTTGGACTCTGGCATTTAGCCGATAATTTATTGTCAAAACTTTACCAGTTTCTTGCTGGTAATTTGCCATCTGGCCTTTCGTTTCCAAAGACCCCAAACCATTATCCCAGGGAGCTGCTGTATGCCTGACTCAGAGCCAGCATGCCTGCAGCGCCGGGTCCCTGTACACACCTGCCTGCAGCCCTTGTTCTGCAAGTGTCAGCCCAGGTCGGCTACCATGTGTGAGCATCATTGGGCCCGGCTGTTAATCCAGCAGGCTCTTCACCAGTCTTTCTGACAACGGAAGACACCTCAGATAACATGGAGGCACTGTAACGTTTTCCCACTGAGTAGGAAACAAAAGAAACTTCACACGCAAGAAGACTAGTAAACCACAGTTTTAAATGGTCTTTGGGGTTCTGGCCACCTGCGAGTGGGCCTCAGGCAGCTGGACAGTCTGAGCCAGGGCCTTGTCCTGTGTCCCCGACACCTGGAGGAGTGAGCATCAGAATGCGTTACAATGTGTTCTCTCTTATCTTCCAGGGACAGGACATTTTAGACCGAAGCTCAGAGTTGATCCATTCCGGGGAGCTGACCAGAATCACTAAGCAAGGCAAGAGCCAGCAGCGGACATTCTTTCTGTTTGACCACCAGCTGGTGTCCTGCAAGAAGGACCTGCTACGCAGGGACATGCTCTACTACAGGGGCCGCGTGGACATGGATGACATGGAGCTCGTGGACCTAGAGGACGGGAGGGACAGGGACTGGAACCTCAGCGTGAAAAATGCCTTTAAGCTCGTCAGCAAAACCACTGATGAGGCACATCTGTTTTGTGCCAAGAAACAAGAAGACAAGGCAAGGTGGCTGCAGGCTTGTGCAGATGAAAGGAGACGGGTGCAGGAGGACCAGGAGATGGGTGAGCAGCCCCTCAGCGCCCCGGGCTGTCGTTGGCCTCTGCTTTCGGACCTCATGCCCCCCATCCCAGCCTTCTCCCAGAGAGTTAAACACCACCCTCGCTTGGGAAGGGAGAAGGATTTGCACACTGTAAATATTTCTAAACTTGCCTACAAGACAGACAGGCCATGGCAGATGTAGTTACTACAAGCAACATTTCTGTGTCAGAGCTGTCTCATTTAATTTCAAAGTATGGGTACTATTTACCCATTTTACAGATGAGAAAGTTGAGGCTAAGGCCCTTGCCCACTCTTACGGCATGCCCAAGTTAACAGTTAAAACCAGCTGAGTGTGCCCAGGAGACTGAGTCACACTCTGTTGACCATCACCCAGACCCTGAGAAATATAAGGTGACCCTTGAGGCTTCCTCTTCAGCTGCACCTTTAAAGCACTTTAAATGTACTTGCTGTCCTGGCCCATTCCGGCCCCACACCTGCTGCATGTTCCCTATCTCTCAGCCATGGAGCATGCTGTACTGCAGTAAAAGCCATGCCTCTCCATACTTGGGATTGCACTTGTCCCTGCAGCCCTGCTCCCTTCCAGGCATTGACTGGCCTGTGAGACAAACCATTGAGTCTAGTGTTTACAGTGGGGGTACCCAGTCTCTGGGCCATACTCCAGTGCCTCCGGCAGGGAAGGACTTTAAGCATAAACTGTTGAACAGTGTCAGGATGCCACAGGGGCCCTGGACCTTTAGAGTAGAGATGACGTGGGATGAAGGATGCTCATCTCTGCAGCCCTCCTGGGCCCAGACCTCATAGAGGATGCAGTGCAGGATATAGGAGAAGGCTGTCCCATTCTGTCCCCCACCTACTGCAGTGAGGAAAGCTGGAAAGAGATAGGAGGTGCTCGGTTGGCCCTCCCCGTGGTGTGTGTCACCGGCACGGGCCGCAGGCTCAGCCACGGATGTTGCTCTCAACCAAAGGAGGTTTCATAGGACCATATATTAGAATAGAAAGGGTTACAAGTCAGCCAGGCTAACTTGCCATCAGGAGCAGGAATCTCTGAAACACTTTTAACTGCAGAGCACTGGCTCATACCTCAGCCTCCAGTGACACAGAGCCCACTGCTCACAGGTGGCCCCTTCTGCTAAGTGCAAGCACCTTTATTCCAAGAGGAAAGCTGACCCCCAGCAACTTCCACATATTGATACAGATTTTGTCTCTTGGGCCTCATTGGAATAAGGCTCATCGCTCCATCATGCCAAGAATTCTTCAGCCCGTTGAAGGTCAGATGCAAAATGAGAGATCCACAAATTCCTGATTTTTACCTGCCATAGAGTGTTACCTATTGCAGGCTTTGAAATCATTTATAACTTGGAGTATTTTAGTTTTTCCTCGGGTAGAACCAAATATTTCAAGGGCATTCTAAATACTTCTCAACTCTGCCCCTCGGCGGGAGAACAAAAAGGGACCTGATGCCATACCTTGTAGTTCAACATTTCCCTTCAGTTGAAAGGAAGACAGATAGGAAGGAAGGAAGGAAGGAAGGAAGGAAGGAATAAGTGAATGAATGAATGAATGAATGAACAAATGAATGAACTAATGGATGCATGCGGCCCCCTGGGAGCCACTGACTCTGTGATCTGGGTGAGAGTAAACGAAAATGTTTCACCAGCCTGGGTACCCAGTACATTAAGTGTGGGCCAGTCACCATGCCATTAGCTAGGCTGGGTGTGGAAGGAAGCAACAAGGCAGAGCAGCAGAAGCCAGGGGTTAGTGTATGGAGCCTGAAGAAGATGTTAGGACCCATTAGGGACTGATGTCAGGCATGTCGAGGAGCCAGGGCACAGGGAACAGAGTGTTTAAAAGTGGAGGGTGAGCCTTGGCAAGTGACCCCAGGTAGAGGGGCGGAGCCCAGGTCTCCTTGCACAGGGAGGGAGCCTCCCCCAGGGCAGGGTGCAGTCCCGCAGTGTGGGCCCATGCCACCTCTGTCCTCGCCTCTCATGCTCCCTACAGCTGGATAACCCCGTTCCCGTTACCCAGGTGTTAGCTCAAAACTCACTCAGCTTTCACAGCAGGTGCATGAGCAGACTTGGGGGTCCCTTTGATTTGTCCTCTCCTCCCAGGGCCTTGACCTTTAGGGTGATGATTAGAGTGACTCTTGATGAATACCTGTCTGGGTTTACACATGCACTCTGTTCATCCTTACCAACAGCACTCTGTTTTGGTCTTTCCAATGTCCTATTTTAAAGAATAATTCTGCAGCCATCCTAGTGATGATTCTTGCTCCTTCTGTCTCTTTGGCCAGTCTTTTCAGCCTCTTCTAGTTCCTCAAGGATGAAGGTTCTTTGCTTTAGGAAATGGTGACTACCTCAGGGAGAATATGAGTTATGGTGCAAGTTTTATTGTAAAATGTTTTCGCTTGTTTTGAATACATATTACTTGTTTTTTCTAAATCCAGGAATGGAAATTTCTGAAAATCAAAAGAAACTTGCCATGTTAAATGCTCAAAAGGCAGGACATGGAAAGTCAAAAGGTAAGTGCTGCAGACACCTCCACCTCTGTGAAGTGTGTCAGTGTTAAAATTAAAATCGGGGGCCTTCCCCATCCTGAGGGGGTGATGGTATCGACACTGGTCTAAGGCAGATCCACCCCTCCTGCATCTTTTGGGCATGTGAGGAGGGCATCTCCAACTCCAGCTACAAGTCCCCTGCAGGTGACATTCTAATTTAACTTTAAAAAGTTCTGAAGTTCATTATATTATGCAGTGAGTTAAGGAAAAAGAAGAGAGACTTTTTCCTTACTTTGGAGCAGGGATTCTATATCCTCTGTGTACATCAGAAGGACCTGAGCAGCTATTTAAAAATATCAGTGCGCACTCCCCAGGGTGCTGACATGCAAGCCAAGATTGTCCTCACATAGATAATACCAATATTCCAGCCCAACAGAAATAGTGAAGGTCTTTATTCCAGAAATGTTATATCTTTACAAACTTAATTCAGATTGACACCAAGAGGGATTCACCCTGTGAAATGTGTCCATTCAGTATTTTCCTAGCTGAACATACAAAAACAAGGCGCTGTGCTAAGCTGTCAACTGCAGCACTCAACACTTTCCTGCTCCCTCCACTCCCATGCAGAACCCCCACCCCCACCCCCAATTACAGATATGTCCAAGGCACAAAGCCCTGCTGAACTCTTCGTTGACATCTCCACTTTTAATGGCAGGTGACCAGTAAATAGCAGTTTGTTAGAATGTTATTTGTTTCTGTGTCTTCTAAGAGGCACTAGCCTAGCAAATAGCCTCTGAAGAATGGAATGTATGATCAGCTGTCGGCACGTTCATAAGCTACCTTATTTCATCCTCCCTGTCATCCTGGGGGAAAGGAAAGCCCCTATGGCAAGTCAAAGGCAGATGGACTCTGAACTGAGGCCCTGGCTCCCCTCAAAACCCACCCTCATTCCTCTTATCAAGCTGCTGTGTGGCCTTGTAGCTAATTTTAATAAGCCTTTTTAATGACCTCCGCCCATTAAAAATGCCAACTCTATTAAAAGACTTCAGATTAAAGTGAATAAGTATTGAGGGCACTATTCTAGGCAGGTTACTTATAGTAACTTGTTTAATTCTCATAACCCAGCAGGAACTATTATCCTCACCTGAAATGTAGGGAACTGAGACACGGAGAAAGCAACTAACTTCCATCTGGGCTGAGGCAATGTACTGCTGCTCTCATCCCAAAGAGCAGCCCCGGTCTAATCCTGCCACTTACCCTGTGTGACCATGGTTGATTTACATAACCTCCCTGGGCTGTGGTCACCCCGGTCTCATTGCTATAATGGTTCCTTCCGGGGAGGATTTTAGTGAGGGTTCAGTGAGCTAATCGACATCACATCCCCACATGTAGTATGGGCTGAATGTGTTATGACAGCTGTCAGATGTACTTTCAATTCATGTGAATTGAGCGTTAGCTTAGAACTCGCGTTTTGGCACTGTTTTGTTTTTATTTTCCCTTTCGGCTAATCAGGGGCCCTCAATCCCTGCACCATCTTTCTCCTCTCTCGAGTTAGGCTATAGCAGCTGCCCCGCGGCCCCGCCACACCAGAGCTTGCACCCCGTGCACCAGCGCCACGTCACCGTGCCCACCAGCGTCCCGCAGCAGCAGGTGTTCGCCCTGGCAGAGCCCAAGAGGAAGCCTTCGCTCTTCTGGCACACCTTCCACAAACTCACCCCTTTCAAGAAATGAAAATGGGGCCTGCACGTCGGCTCTGCTCAATCCGAGGGCAGTCTTTGGACCCAGTGCTGGAAATTTCTTTGGGTGATGAATGGAGAAGAGGAGGACTTGGACTTGCCTTTGGTCTTCAGAGACACAGCTGCCTCCTTGGAATGGGGAGAAGGTGATGATGCTTTTACTCACGCAGGAACCTTCTGTGACCTGTGCCGAGGTGGCTGATGGAGACCCTGGACCTGGTGAGGGTCTCTGAAGTGAGTGCTGAGCAGAGAGCCCTGCGAGCCTCGCTGATGACGAGAGCTGTGCCCAGGTCCCAGTGCTGCGAGGAGGGGTGGGGTGCGTGGCGCTTCTGCATTTGATTTGAAGGGAATAGTCTTCCTAGGGTTGGGATGACACTGCCTGTCGCTGGCACAGGTAGACCATGCCTCTCTTCCATGGTATTAGGAGGGCACTTAACTACAGACGTGGTGTTCCCCGGATGTCATCTGAATCCACACAATTGCCACGTGGTAGTGCAGGCTTCATCTTGCCATGTTGCTCTCCCCTGTGGGCTGGGAGGGGAAATAGGAGGACCCTGTCCTGTGGCAGGGAGGTCTGCCAGGCAGAGTGGCTTCAGCCTCCTAACAGCAGGGCTGCTTTCCAGAGAGGGAAGGAGGCAGGGGATGTCCTGCTCAGGGCTAGACCGGCCCTTGTCAGGTAGATCCTCTCCTGCCCACGCGCAGTGTGCAACTCCATGAACAGGGGCCCTGTCTGCTCGCCACATCATAACCTAAAACTAGTCAAACATCTGTTTGCAATATAAAAATCCTTTTACTTTAATTTTATGATAAAGTGAGTATGCAAATGCACCAGTCAAAAGGCATTTTCATTCCATCAGTTACTCCTGATGCCCTCAGCAGTTAAGTCACATGACGTTTTACATTCCCCCCAGCATGTGTGAGCTTCAGAGCAGCCCAGCTGTGGATTTGGAGCCCAACTTGGTTGCATAAGTCCAAATGGTGGTGCTCACTGAGCCATTATTAGCACATCAACAGGTTTCTGAAGAGCCCCTCTTTATAAGAGACCTTAATAAAATGTATCTAGACTCAGAGAGAGCAGTCTTTTTTTAACGAGGGCTGATACCTAGCAACAGTTTTTTCCTAGTCTTTGTCTATATTGTAAATTTTGATGAAACTAACTTTTAAATATGTCTGGAGAAGACAGGCTCTACACAAGAGATGCCATAGTAATTTACCTAGTGCACTGGATGGGAGGGTATTGTATGACACAATTGGTGGTTTTCTATTTGAGAATCTCTTTTTCGTATGCTACTCTCGAAAAGTTCTTTTTTTCTACTAGACCCACAATTGAGAATAAACAAACTTGCGCTGTCAAACACTGAGGTGTAACCTGAGTCTCTGGATGTGGTTCCTGCCCTCTCTCCACCTTCCCCACACCCAGAGCTATTCCTGAGGGGGCTGAAGTCCTGCAACAGGAGACAAAACTCTGGACCTCTCGAGTGAGGCTTAGAGCAGCATCATGTAGCAGCAGTTTGCCAGGAAGTCGTGCCGGTTCCTGAGCCTGCTCCGCACCCACTGTGTGCTCACCGCTGGGCAGGGCTGCGGGGGCCGTGCTTGCCTGTGGCCAGCAGCCGCCCAGCTTCTGTGCGGAAGCTTCTCAGGAGGTGCTGTGACTACGTGCATGAGCGTGTGTGCTTCGTTTTTGAGCAGACATCTCGATTTTAGTTACATTTATATAACTGACCTTTTTACTAACAAAAAATGATATATTTTGTAAACTATACTAAATAAGCTTTTTGTGGGCCCCTCAGCAATAACGTAGGGGTCTGTGTGCTAACTAGAGTTGTTTGTATATATAGCAGTTTTGAACAGTTAGTTGTGTTTTGTTTTTAATATAAGAGAATTATGTTAAGGAAGCAAAGAAAATTATTTGCTTAGATTATATTTTAAGTGAGTATTGCGAAAGTAAGGAACCACTCAGAGGGCTTTCATTTACTAGTATTTATTAATGGGCAATGAAGAAATGCTTTAAGTTCTGTGACGAATCCAGATTCATTTCCCAGCTGAGCCCTAACTTCGGTCCCCACCTCTCACTCATGGGTTCCTAACAAAAACAGGATCCAGGTTACCCGGGCTGCCCGTCAGCTCTGCACCATGTGAGAATCACCTGGTTGAGGATCTTTTCTGGTGGGTCCTGCATGAGTTTTCAGGTGATTTTGAAAACTGCTAAAATAGATTTAAAGGATAGAATGTCCTTTGACTTTTTTAAGTCAGCGTGTCTGGCTTCAGTTGTTTTACCAAATACTGGGGTTCTATAAAGAATACATGGCTCGAGCAGTCTAATTTTGGTTTACCAAACTTCCTTCTTAAGGCACATGTTCCATTTGGAAAAGTATAGAAGAAACAGCCTCTAAATAGATCACGTATGAATTTCATTGGGAATCTCACTTTCTCTGTCTTTCTCTCTTTTTAACCCTACATTGCATAACACAGTGGACCAAAAAAAAAAACAAAAACAAAAAAAGATGATATAAAATCTTAATGAATTTCACATATTCTATCATTTACATTTCAGAATTTGACAACTGTTGACAGACAGTTGCACTGGCCTTGGGTCAAGAGCAACCTTCTCAAAGTGGATCATATCTAAAATGTAGGACAACCTTGCAAGAGATAAAAGCAGTCATTAAATAGAATATTTATAAAATCCTGGAGAAATAGTATTCTTTGCCTTCGGGCTGAAAACTAGAAAAAGAATGGCAACAGCTTGCCAGAGCTTTTGATGGACCATCTGCATAGTTTATTTTCAGTAGATCTGACCTTTTTGGCCTGGATCTGATATTGTAGTTAAAAACATTTCACATCCATCTTCCTACTATTTCTGAATATTGTTGTATCTTTGTATACCTGGTCTAGATGAAGACTAGTTTCATACCTTTCCAGAAAATCCCTTCAACCCTAGACACAGAAAAAAAATTGCATTTAATTGACAATTCAGTTCACAATTGAAATCTTTTGTAAAAGCCTTGTGATGCAGTATTTTATCAGTTGGAGATAATAATGTGCCCAAATTGTTGATATTCCTCAGTAAAATCAACTTACTTAGCCAGAGTAGAACAGCCTGATTACCTGGAATTAGGGGGGAAATTGCTGTATTATTTTTTGTTGAGGAGAGAAACAGATGTGTCCCTCATAGGACAGTGCCAACAAGTGTGAATAAATGTCCTTTCAAGGCTACAGGACGCACACAAATCAACTAGGTCAAACTGCATAAAAACATTGTCCCCTGTAATAAGCTTAACCTACAGATTGTTCTCTCTGTTAAAATTTCACTTGGCTAATGCTGCTCTTGGGATGAATGTGGTGAAAGTGGAGTTCAGAAGATGTGGAGGGGGAAATAAGTAAAAATGATCTGATCTTGAAAAACCCAAAAGTTTCAATATCTGATGCAAAAGTACTTAGCCACAACGTACATAACAATGTTACCTTTAGTTATTCCATAGGCATCAAAATTTATATTTAGAAAATACATTCAGTTGATTCTGTGATTTCATAATTTGTCTCTTTTGTTTGTATTAGCATCATTCATGTTCAACTTACCTGCTTTGCAAGGCTTTTGGTAACCATTTCATTTTAACTCATCAATTTCAAGATGTTACCTGTATAAGTTGTGACAGCTTCCAAACTGATGAATTGGCTGTTGACAGCTGAAAGATGTTATACAAGATTGCTGTAACTTGATATGTATTTTTGTTGAAGTTTTTGTAAAAAATTAAAAAAAAAAAATTACAATGTTATTTGAATGAATTCTGATAAATGCTGTGAATCTATATTTGTTGTTTTGTATCTGTATATTAAAATTAATTTGCCAAACTGGTTCTAGTTGTGCATTTGAGTATTAGAATAAGATTTTTCTTTTTAATGGAGAGAGAGCGTCAGGAGGGTTTGTGGGATTCACAGTTCATTTCCTGCCTGGACATTAATAGACTTCTTTTCAGTAATAATTTGCCCGTTAATGAGCTAGATCAAACCAATGGACAGGTATGGGAGAAAGAAGGCTCTGAGGGAAGTGAATAAGAACCACTTGACATGAAAAAAATCACTAAACATTGGAATAAAACTGATAAAACCAACACCGGAAATGAGAAGCCCTGTTCGGTGGGAGCAGCTTTTGCACTGATGGAACAAGCCTTCCATTTCCCTGTGGCTGGCTGAGGAAAGGCCAGCCCTTCCCCAGATCTGCTAGTGGCTCCAGGCCTACTTTTGCTCTGGGGTGGGGTAGATAACAATTTCCTCCTTTAATTAACTGTTTAGAAATGCTAGTAAATAGCCCATTGTTTGCCCTGACTGGAATCTGAAAAGGATTCCTATAAAGGTTGCCAGGCAGCTAGTCCCCACATTTTATTTGTTTACTCTTTAATAGCCACCTACTTCCCAAGCCGAGTCTCCCTGCCAGGGCTTGACTGAAAGAGGGGGCTTAGCTTAGGTGAAGGGGGACTGGGCAGGGGAGGTGAGAGAGCTGGAAACCAAAGTCTGCCTCTCAAATGCTGGGTCCCAGGGACTCAGGCTGGTGCCACATGTGGGCAGGAGTGAGAATAGAGGGCTGTGGCCATTTCTTCTAGAAGACTTGTGGGGAGGTGACCTAACATGAGCCACTTAGCCTGTGCCCTGGAAAGATCGGCTGTAACATATGAGTCTTCCAGAGGAGCTTATGGTTAAAGATGGAAGACAAACACAATGCACAATTACAATTGATGTGAACTTTGCGACACAGGAGTGTACAAGTTATGACAGGACTTCAGGAGACAGACTCCTTTCCTCTAGTACCAGGGTAAGAAGGCAGCATACCCCATGGGGACCCTGCAGGGTTAACCTGATGCAGCAGGGCCCGTGTGTTGCTGGCCAGGTGTGATATAAATAGTATGAAACCAAAGTGTTGCAAGCTGGATTGCAAAAGACCTGCAGACCTCAATGAGACATGGATTTCATTCTGTGGGCGAAGACTTTGAGGCAAGGCAGGTGGAGGCCAAACTTGCTTCAGCGCACATTCCGGCAGCAGAAAAATGTGTGGGTTGGAAGCCATAGGCAGGGAAGTGATTTAGGAGACAGTATCCAGTGAAAATACCTTTGTGAAGGATGCTTAGTGGTAACAGAAGGTCTTACTCCATTGGCCACCAGATGTTGGAAGGAAATGGTGGTTTCCAAGTTCCTTGGGGTGACTGGTGGGTGCTAGTGCCATAACTGGACACAGAAAATCCTGCATGGAGGGGTGAGGGCAGGACTTCCATGTTTGGGTCCATAATGGGACTGTCCAGAGGGTAGTAAGATGAACAGAGTGAAGCCCAGGAGGGAGGTCAGGGCTAACAATGGAGATTGGACAAGGCACTGCCAATCACAAAAGTGAACCATGGGAGTGGAGCTGATCCAGATGGCAGGCAGGAGGAACACCCCAAAGAATGTGCAGGCAGAGGAAGGGAAGGGGAAGAGGCCTGGGATAGAGAGGTGGGTATGGGAGCAGGCAGGGGAGGGACAGCCTAAGCAGAGGGGAAAGGAAGTGTCTGCAGGGCAAAGGCTGCTGATGCTCCCGCTGAGAAAGGACTAAAGGCCCCTGGCTGGATTTAGCGATTAAGGGTGGTGGTAGAGAAACTGCCTTAATTTCCTAACTTAATTCCTGCCACTGCCCTGCCTGCTGTACAGACAAGGAAACTAAAGGAGGTATGCTGAGAGGTGGGATAATGTTACCGCAGTTTAAGTGGGACTTGTTGGGTCCGCAGTTGGGGACATGTGAGAAGTAACCACAGTTGGGAAGGAGAATCGAGGAAACAGTATGACATGGAGGAGCGTGGCGACGTGATAGAGACAGCAGGGTGGACAGTCAGTCCCACATTCACATGTGGTGGATAAAAGTTGGAAGGGATACCTTGGAAGCAAGTGATCCCCACCCCAGGCCAGACCACACAGTCCAGGGTTCCAGCACCAGGAAGATAAAGCCCCGCAACTTCTGGCTATACAAACCAGCAGGGTTGGGGCCGCGGAAGAAACTGCTAGTTTCTCAGCAAAGTCCATTTGAAGGGCCCACATAGACTTAGAACCTAAGTAAACTCACACACTCTGACATTTACCACCAGGGCAACACCTGGAAAGGTGCCAGTCTCATGCAGAAAGTGGGTGAAGTGACTGGAAATGGGGCAAGAGCTAGGAAAACCTCCGGAAGCCAGGCAGTGGCATTGTCCCCTCTTCAAGCCCTCCCCAAACACAGAGCTGCAAAGCAGTGAAGCGGGTTGCCCAGCTCTGGCAATTACCTAAGGTTCTCCCCCATAATTGTTAACAGGTGCCTTTTCTAAGGGCGTCAAAGCTGCTCTACCTAATACACAGGAACAAATATAAAGAGGCTGCCAAATTAATGAGACAAAGAAATATGATCCAAATGAAAAAACAGAACAAAACCCTAGAAAAAGAATTAAATGAAATGGAAATAGCCAACCTATCAGATGCAGAGTTCAAAACACTGGTGACAAGGGTGCTCAGAGAATTCACTGAGTATGGAACAACATAAAGGCAGAAATGAAGGGTACACCAAGTGAAATAAAGAAAAATCCACAGGAAACCAGCAGTGAAGGGAAGGGGGTCAGGATTTAAATCAACAATTTGGAATATAAGGAAGAAATAAATATTCAACCAAAACAGAAAGACAAAATAATTCAAAATAAATAAGTAACAGTGTTAGTATAAGAAGACTCTGGGACATCTCCAAATGTGCCAACATCTGAATCATAGGAGTGCCAGAAAGAGAAGAAGAGCAAGAAATTGAAAACTTATTTGAAAAAATAATGAAAGAAAGCTTCCCTAATTTGGCAAAAGAAATAGATATACAAATCCAGGAAGCACAGAGAGTCTCAAACAAGTTAGACCCAAAGAGGACCACACAAAGCCACATCATAATTAAAATGCCAAAGGTTAAATAAAGATAAAGAGAGAATCTTAAAAGCAGCAAGGGAAAAGCTATAAAGGGGTTCCTATAAGACTATCACAAAAGAAACTTTGTAGGCAAGAAGTATTCAAAGTAATGAAAATCAAGGACCTACAACCAAGATTATTGCGTACAGCAAGCTACCATTTAGAATGGAAGGGCAGATAAAGTATTTTGCAGACAAGATAAAGCTAAAGGAGTTAGTCATCACCAAGCCAGTGTTATATGGAATGTTAATGGGACTTATTTAAGAAAAAGAAGATCAAAACTATGAACATTAAAATGACAACAAACACAACTATCAACAACTGAATCTAAAAACTAAAACTAAACAAATAAGCAGAATAGGAGCAGAATCATAGATATGGGGATCATTTGGAGGGTTATCAGCTGGGAGGGGGAAGACGGAGAATAGGGGAAAAGGTGCAGGATTTAAGAAGCATAATTAATAGGTACGAGATAGAGGGATGTTAAGAATAGTATAGAAAATGGAGAAGCCAAAAAACTTATACTCACAAGCCATAGACAAGAACGAAGGGCAGGGGAAATTATTGGAAGGAAGGGGGTACAGGGTGGAGGGAGGCAAAAGGGAAAAATTGGGACAACTGTAGTAGAATAATCTATGAAATATACTTCAAAAAAAAAAGCTTGACCATATGTTTCTCAGTGACAGATAAGATTTGTGTGTGGAGGGGGGCGGTTGGGGGGTGGAAGGCAAGGCAATGGCAGTAAGTCCTTATGTCCACAAATACCTAAAATTAAAGGAATTACACAAAAATTGGAAAGATCTAGTTAAAGGATATCAGCTCTAATGGCCTGGATTCCAAATGAGACCTGGCACGATGTTCTCAGTTTTGCCCTCTGGCCCCAGAATGACCCAAGGTCAGCAGAAAGGCTGCTCAGAGGAACAAACACAATTTTAAGGAAAGAAGCCTGCCACCTGCGTTGGGGATTTCTTCCATTCCCTACTTGAATGTGACCTCCCTTTCTCTCATTTCATTAAAGGGACCAGAGGAAAAGAAGCTAAGTTTTCTCAACTCAGTGGAGCTGGTGGAGGGTGCTACCTGCCTCAAGTGGCTGCAATCTTGTCGCTCTGCCGAGACATCTGTGCCTCTTGGTTCCCTCCCCTTCCTGCTGTTTTGCAGGCATATCCACCAGGGAGTTGTGTGTCAGGAAGGAGAGATTTTATTTAGTTTACCCTTTAGTCCTGGTTTGCAGAGTACCTGGGTGCAGCCTGCAGCCTGGGGAGCAGGTAAGTACATTAAGAAACTATTTTAAGTCAATTTAAGACATTGGAGTCCTTAAACTGTCCTTTTATTGTCAGTGTGTGACAGTCCTGATCAGTTATTTGCAAGGTAGGCAGATGTCGACAGAGTTTTGGTGAGGAAAGGAGTAAGCCGATTCCAAAGTTAATTTTTGAGGAAGAGGCTCACTAGGAGATAAATGCAGATTTTGAAATGCTTCTGGCAGAACTCTGCAAATGGGCTGAGAGGAGGCATGAAACCACAGAGCTCCAGAGGAGCAGATCTTTCTAGAGAGCTGTCTAGGGAAGCTTGCAGATCGTTTTTGCATTAATTTTAATTGTATGTTTGTATATTTATGATTCTACTAATTTACACTGTAGGCTTTGTTTTAATCCCCTCAACATATGTTGAAGAAGAAATACCTTAAGTGGACAATGTATACAGAGCACACGGAAGAAAATGGATTAAATGAAGGCAATTTAGAGATTTTTAGATTCTTAAACTGTCAGATCTGGGAGGGATACAGGGATTAGTTTATCCCCTGCACAAAGAAGCAGGGGTTCAGAGGTTTGGAGACCAGAAAGATTGTTCAGCATGGTTCTGGCAAGTCTTGATGAAATCTTAGTATTGAGGGAAGTAAGAATCTTGAAGAATGGAAACCCTTAACTTTGGCCATGAATGAGGGGGCATCATGTTCTTGGGGAACTGGGTAACTTTTTATCAAGAAACTCAGCCGTAGCTGGTGTGGCTCAGTGGACTGAGTGCTGACCTGTGAAACAAAGGGTAGCAGGTTCAATTCCCAGTCAGGTCATATGTTTGGGTTTCAGGCAGGGTCACCAGTTGCAAAAAGCAAGCACACATTAATGTTTCTTTCCCTCTATTTCTCCCTTCCCCTCTCTCTAGAAAAAGAAATAAATAAAATCTTTAAAATTAACAAAAAGAAATTTAGTAGTGAAGAAGAAATATAGGTCAAGCATAGAAGAAATAGCCCAGAAACAAGAAGTTAACCAAGTAAGAACCTATTTTGTTTGGGACTAAAAACTAACTCTAGGATCATTTGCAGTCTATGTCTCTCTGCCACTAACCACATCAGTATGTCACATTATGAGATCATAACAGCACCCCAGGGCCTCTCCCACATTTGTGCTGATTGTATTTATCTGTTCAACGCAGGGATGATGGTCAGTTTTTAATATTGGGTTGGCCAACAAGTCCGTATTTTTTTTTTCCACAAAATAAAAGACACATTTTTCATTTTCACCCATACTTTTATTGATTTGGGTGTTTTGAGTATGTCGGCTCTCTCCCATGTGGTTGAATGTTGATTGTTCATAATTAATGTCTTGATTTGTTCACTATCAACTTCATCTGGTCCATCCTGACTGCAGTGTCATCCAGCAAGAAATCACCAGCAGAAACTTCACAAACCACTTTTGACACATTCAATCAGTCACAGCACCTTCTCCATACACTGTACAAATCTTTTTTAGCGTTTCAGTTGTGTTTTTACCTTTCTTGAAATAATAAAGCATAATGTGCCCAAAATGTTGTATATTTTCTTCCATCTTTAATATTAAAATGGTATTGTATGAAAACTCAGGGTTTTCACTGTTTTTCAAGGTCATTGATATGAAACTTAATCCTAGGAAGATTTCAATTTTTAAAAAAATGCACACTAATATGACAGCTGTCACAATATAATCTAACAAAATTGTTTAGAATGAAATTAAAGACAACTAAGTGCTACTAGGGCCATATTATTAAGCGGGGAGGAGGGGCAGGAATGAACTTCTTGGCCAAACCAATACATCACCTGAAGGGCTGTGTACTTTCACTGTTGGGCTAACTGGTTATGAAAGTCTACAAGCCTTCTTCACTTCAGGTGAGAGGAACTTTGCATGAGTTAAGATGCAGGCTTAGCTGTGTATGAAAGACTCCATGTAATGGTAGCTTGGTTCAGTTAATAGTGTATTTCTCATGTCAAAGATGGGCTAATGGAACAGGTCTGGTCTGTGGAGTCATCAGAGACCAGGATTTTTCTATTTCCGAAGCATTGCTCTCCTTTGAGGAAACCAAGAAGGCTCACCAGCCCCTGCGCGCCCCAACTATAGGAAGGGGGAAAGGGCAAGGGAGGATGCACCCTTTCCATTTAAAGCCCCCAAATTACACACATTCCATTTGCTCACTTCTCACTGGTCAAAATCTAGTTTCAAAGCAATATCCAGACTGCAAAGGAGGCTGAGAAATGTTTTCTATTGTGAGCAGCTGCATGCCAGCTAAAATTTCTGTAACCATGTAAGAAGGTGAGAAGGGGTGTGGGAGAAACTAGTGATCCTCACCAGAGCATTGACAAGGATTGATTTAATAGCCAGTCACCTGCACACAGTTAGAACCAGGATGACCCTCCTTCCTTCCTTCCTTCCTTCCTTGTTTCCTTCCTTCCACACTCATTTATTCATTCAATCATTCAACAAATATTTGACTGCGATGGATGGAAAATAAGAAAGTGGAAAGATGCTGTCCCTATCTTCAAAAAGCTAGAACCTCATTTGGTGCCTGATAAGTGACCCTTAGCTAGATACAATGTGAGGAGCAAACAGACTGGGGTGGAGCTGGCAGTGATCCAGAAGAGAGAAAGAGGGGAAGGGAGGGAGGGAAAAGGGGGTATGGATAGCGGGCATTTTGTAGAGATACCAGACAATCAAAGTCAAGTGTAGGAACTGGTTGAACTCAAGAAACAAGATCCAACCCATGGCTTTATGGGCGCACAAATGTAATTGTGTTCTTTTCTGAGGTAATACATGAATGCAAATTCCACTGCATGCTCTGTGCCAAACCCTCATGTCCCTCTTCTACATTTTCTTATGAGAGATGGTGCTACAACTTACTTCACAGCTCATTTGGGAGACAAGTATATTCAGTTATTCAAGACCAGCTGCTGAAGGTTGTCTATAGGCTAGGCGTGCGGTATAAGCAAGCTAACTACAATCTCTGCCTTTGCAAAAACTAACAAACGAACTCAAGGAGAATAAATGTGTGCTTTTATCTTAGCTCTTCTCTAGCTGGAGAACAAAATAGAATTTGTGACATTTTGACACCTTTATTATCTTGTAAACTTTTTATTATGGGCATAATTGTAATATACATTTTTAAAAATTAAAAAGCAAAAATACGGTTGCAAGCTAGGTCTCCAGCCAGATCTGTAGCTGGAGGCAGGTGAAAGGCAACCATACATTGATGTCTCTCTCCTTCTCTGCCTCTCTCCCATCCCCTCTCTCTCTAAAGCTATAAATAAAATACTTTTTTTAAAAAGGGAAAATATAAACCCCTTAAGAGAGGTTGGTCTGTGCAATTTAGATTTGATACTACAAGTCCATTCTCAAAAGAGGCTGGTGTAGATTATTTATGGAATTTGGCTCTAAGAAAAATCAACTCAGTTTCCTAAAATGGCATATATTTGTGACCACAAGGGAAATATCTGTATTGCCTTTTCCAAAAATACTCAATAGAGTGACATTTTACATGCTCCCAGAAGATGGCAATATAAATTTTTTTCATGACACAACCTATCTTGTTAAACAAAAACAAACAAAAAAAACATACATACAGGATTGCCTAATCAATTGGCAAAATTTTAGTAAAATAAACAACATACCACAAAAGTGTTATATTTTGAAATAAATTTATTCTTATATATAAATACATAAACATAGTCATTGGTTTTTTTAATTGTTAAAAAAATGTCTCCATTTGCTCCAATAATAGACTCTATTCCACTTCGGAATCTTGAGCACACTTTCATTAACTTTCCTTTATCCATGAACATCATGATGTTTTCAATCTTAGCTTTAACAGCCTCTTTATTGGAATGAGGTTGTTTATGAACTTCTCTCTCACAAACACTGCATACCTAATAGCCTAAAGGATTTGCATCTGGTGAACTAGGCAGTCAGATTTCCTTTGACCAGAATTCAGGAACACTGACACTGAGACATTCTTGCACCTTTTTGGCATTATGTGCTGGTGCACCATCTTGTTGGAAGATAAAATGACGTCCATTTGCAACTTGCTTCATCCATGGTACAACTACTTCTCTCAAAACATCAAGGTAAACATCCTGGATCTTCACTGATGATATCCTGGGTTCTATGTACAGTATCGGGACCTGTGCAATCCTTGAGTACCTTATGCAATATCTGGACCTGTGCATTTTCCTTGTTGGTGTGGCAACATCAGGATCATCATTGTACTCCTTCTTCACATTGTAAAGTGTACATAAAGGGATGTTATTGAAGTTGGCAATTTCCTTAGCAGTTCTCCCTGCATGCAGTCCAGAAATTATGGTTGCTCTAACATGGTATTCCTTCAACATGATGGTTGCTCTCAGAATTTAATACTTTATATCTGAAACAATAATGTTAAATCATAACCTTAGAAACATAGTTTTTCAAAATTAATAAGCACATGAAATAAGGAAATGCAAAGTTATTGATCATGCACATCATATATATATATATATATATATATAGAGAGAGAGAGAGAGAGAGAGAGAGTGAGAGAGAGAAAGAAATGTTTATGGACACTGTAAAAAAAAGCATTTTTTCAAAAGGAAAAATAAAACATAATTTTACTATTCCAAAGCAAGCATTTTCAACTGGATCTATTTGCTTCCAGCTTCTATCAATGTGTATATATTGATTACAGGTGCATCTGTAATGTGCATGGCACTTTAGTCTACATTAAAAAAATTCAACATAGCATGCATCTTTTACATATTTCAACAAGACCTTCATAATCATTTCAGTGGTTTATAATATTCTACTTTCTTTTTTTTTTGTAAAGGATCTTTTGCAGCCTTTTTCTTTCTTTCTTTCTTTTTTTAAGATTTTATATGTTATTTTTAGAGAGAGGGGAAGGGATAGAGGCAGAGAGGGAGAGAGACATCAATGTACAGTTGCCTTTCACCTGCCTCCATCTACGGATCTGGCTGGACACCTGGCTTGCAACCTGGTTACATGCCCTGGCTGGGAACTGAACCAGCAACCTTGGGGTTCGCAGGCTGGTGCTTTATCCACTGTGCCACCAGCCAGGTATAATATTCTACTTTCTGAACCACTTATTAATATACATTATGTAGTATGTGCTTTTCATTGTTATAGATAATGCTGGGATTGCTATCTTTGGCACACAAACTCTAGGCTATTGAGAAGAATTTGAGGGATGAGACCACTGGGTCTTAGATACCGATGTCTGTTCTCTTTAACTTTCTAAATGGCTGTGCAGACTTCTGTTGCCTCCAGCAGAGGTCCTGGCTCCTGAGCAGTTGAATAGTCTTACGCTATTATTTGTCAAAATCCTGGATATCTACCATCATACATTCATTCCACTCAAAACATATTTACTCATCTTGCTGTTCCAGGATTAACACCAAGTACTGGAAGAATAAAAATGAGGGAAATACAGTCAGAAAGGAAGCCAGACGTTTTGTAACGCGGTTACATAAATGGATGTAACTCCCCTGCCCTGGTGTGTGGCAGAGAGGGGCAGGGTGCTGGGTGCCCCTTCCAGGGGGGATTTGACCTGATCAGGTAGGTGGGTCCTACACATCCCGACCATTCACCCTACTGCAGGGTCTTGCCTGCATTGTTCTCTTTGTCTAGAACATTCCTTCAGATCTCAGCCTCCATCATATCAACCCGTGTTATCGTAGCTTCTGATGAGGTTGGGAAGCAAATCAATAACTTGACAGGGTGACTTGAAAGTGTGCCTCTCAGGTTGCAGGTGTAGAGCATGAGAGCATGTGCCCTTCACACAGCGCCCTCCTGGGAAAACCAAATCTTAACAAACACATCTTTCCACAGCTGGACCACTTGGAACACTTTAATATTTTAAATTTAGATGTAATATTTATTGTGATAAAATACACATAAAATGTACCATTCTGGTCACTTTTAAGTGTCCAGTTCAGTGGCATTAAGACATTAACATTGTTGTGTAACTTAGCATAAGGTCTTCAGGGTTTATCCATGATGTAGCATGAGTCAGAATGTCCTTCCTTGTTAAGACTAAATAATATCCCATGCTATAGGTATGCTATATTTTGTTTATACATTTATCCTCCAGTAGACGCGAGTTGCTTTCACCTTTTGACTATGGTTGAATGTGGGTGTACAACTATCTGCTAGAAATCCTGCTTTCAATTTTTTTTTCAAATATAACTCAGAAATGGGATTGCTGAATCAAATGCTAATTCTATGTTTGATTCATTATTTATAATGTGGTTGCATGCACATGGTGATCAAATTTGTTTTTTATAGCAGCGCTGTGAGGTAAAGCATTAATTTATTCTCTGGCTCTGGAAACTAATTTGCCCAAAGTGAAATGGTAAATGGAAGTGTCCTGACTTAGAACTTGCTTCCTCTTGATTGCTTACCATTAAAAGTGCTCCCAATCACACTGGTCCTTTCCGAGGACAATGTCCTTCTGATTGTAAGCTGCATGGTCTGCTACCAGCTTCTGGCCTGACCACTGTCCAAGTGTCACCAGGATTGGGTCCATTCCCCATGGCAAGGACAGAGGTTGTGTCCCAGGGACAACAGTTTCTCTTTTTGGCCTGTGTTTCCCTCTTTCTTCAGCTCTGTCACCTGAACCATGAGGATCTGGTGGCTCCTGCTTGCCACCGGAGTCTGCCTAGAGAACGTGAACTCACAGGACACGTGCAGGCAAGGACACCCTGGCGTCCCTGGGAATCCTGGTCACAATGGTCTGCCTGGAAGAGATGGACGAGATGGAGCAAAGGGAGACAAAGGGGATGCAGGTACTTATCACCTGGTGGCCTTTAGCTGCTGTCCCATTTACTCCTCCATTCCTTTTTCCTTGTTCAACCATTCATCACCCATGTGAACATCACCCACTCTTTCACCCTTTGCTCAGCAAACACCACTCAAGGCCTGCTCCACACCAGACGCTGGGCTAAATGCTGGGGTACAGCACAGGGCAAGACTGTAGGAACTCTGTCCTCATGGACTTTCCCATCTAGTGGGGAAACCTGTTGTTAGCCATCATCTCTGCTACTACAGGGCCATTTTCAGGAGTACATGATGGCAAAGATCTTCCTGCCTCACGCAACAGGTGTGATGGATCTTTGGCCCATGCGGCCTTTAGAGAGACCTGATGGCTAAGAAGTATTTGACAGAAAGCACCCAGCTGCTGTGCAGATGAAGAGTTAATGCCTTGCCACACTGTAAGGCTCATGACGCTCAGTGACAGAGAGCACAAAAGTGAAGAGTGGCATGAAGCCATACGGCTGCTACTCAGGGGTCTGTACCATGTATCAGAACCTACCACAGGTCTGGGGGACTTGGAGACAGGATCCAGACCCAGGAAAGGAGATCTGCAAAAGCCAGGGTGTGGGAATGATTTTCTTCCTTTCTCGTTTCCTTTCAAGTATTTTATTTATTTATTTTTAGAGAGAGGGGAAGAGAGGAAGAAAGAGCGGGAGAGAAACATTGATGCAAGAGAAAAACATTGATCCATTGCCTCTTGTCCATGTCCCAGCTGGGGACCAAACCTGCAGCCCAGGCATGGACACTGACTATGGAATTGAATCAGCGGCCATTAGCTTTTCAGAACAATGTCCAATGACTGAGCCACACTGGTCAGGGCGAGAGTGGTTTTCGTAATACCAGCTGATATGCTTGGTTTTTAAAAGAATTCTTTTTATTGAATTTTTTTCCTTTCCAATTTAGTCCTGTTACATCCCCCATCCTTGCCTGCTATCACTACTCTGTTATCCATGTCCATGAATCCCTTTTCCTTTTTTGCTCAATCCCTCCAACCCCTCCCCTCACCCTCCTTAGCTGCCATCCTGCTCTCTATCTATGAGTCAGTTTTTATTTTACTTGTTAGTTGATTTTGTTCATTAGATTCCATATATGAGTTGAAACCATATTGTATTTGTCTTTCGCTGACTAGCTTATTTCACTTAGCATAATGTTCTCCAGATCCATCCATACTGTCACAGGCATAAAATTTTCTTCTTTTTATGGCCAAGTAGTATTCTATTATGTAAATGTCCCATAGTGGTTTTATTTACTTGTCCACTGATGGACACTTGGGCTACTTCCCTATCTTGATGATTGTAAATAACACAGCAATGAACATAGGGGTGCTTACATTCTTTCAAATTAGTGTTTTGGGTTCCTTCAGATATATTTCCAGAAGTGGGATTGCTGGGTCAAAAGGCAGATCCATTTTTAATTGTTTTGAGGCATCTCCATACTGCTTTTCAGTCTGCATCAGTGGTGGCTGCACCAGTCTGCATTCCCACCAACAGGACACCAGGGTTCTCCATATCCTCACCAGCACTTGTTGTTTGTTGATTAACTTATGATGACCATTCTGATAGATGTGAGATGATATCTCATTGTGGTTTTAATTTGCATCTCTCTGGTAATTAGTGACAGTGAGCATCTTTTAATATATCTACTGGCCATCTGTATTTCCTCTTTGGAGAAGTGTCTATTCAGGTCCTTAGCCCAACTTCTTAATTGGGTTGTTTGGGTTTTTTTTTCTTTTGTTTTTGTTTTTGTTTTGGTGTTGAGTTCTGTAAGTTCTTTATGAATGTTGGATAGTAACCCTTTATTAGATGTATCAGTGAATATGTTCTCCCATTCTGTAGGTTGTCTTTTTGTTTTGTTGATCGTTTCCTTTGCTGTGCAAAAACTTTTTAGTTTGATGTAGTCCCATTTCTTTACTTTTTTCTTCATTTCTCTTGCTTGTGAAGATATAGCTGATAAAATATTGCTATGAGCTATGTAAAAGGAACTTGAAAAAGAACAACAAACAAAGCCCAAAGTGAGTAGAGGGAAGGAAATAATAAAGGTCAGAATAGAAATAAATGAAAAGAGCCTAAAAATGATACAAAAGGTCAATGAATCCAAGAGCTGGTTCTTTGAAAAGATCATCAAGATTGACAAACCTTTAATCAGACTCATGTAGAAAAAAAGAGGACCCAAATAAATAAAATCACAAATGGAAGAGAAGAAATAACAACTGACACTGAAGAAATATGGATTGTAAGAAAATATGGTGAACAACTACATGCCAATGAACTGGACAACCTGAATGAAATGGATAAATTCCTAGATTCAAATAATCTTCCAAATCTAAATCAGGAAGAATCAGAGAATCTGAATAGACAGGTTACACCTAATGAAGCAGTAATAAAAAACTCCCAACTGGCCCTGGCTGGTGGTGCAGTAGGTAGGTGCCGACCTGCAAACCCAAAGGTTGATGGTTCGATTCCCAGCCAGGGCACATAACCAGGTTGCAAGCCAGGTCTCCAGCCAGGTCTGTAGCTGGAGGCAGGTAAAAGGCAACCATACATTGATGTTTCTCTCCCTCACTATCTCTCTCCCTTCCCCTCTCTCTGGAAATACTAAATAAAATTAAAAAAAATTTTTTTAGAAAACCTCCCAACAACAACAACAATAATAACAACAACAACAAAGCCCTGGACCAGATGGCTTCACAGGTGAATTTTATCAGGCTTAGTTTCTTAATGGAGTTCTTGAGCTCTGGTTTGACCATTGGCAGATTGAACAATCTGGGTTCAGGAAGAAAACATCAAAAATTCTGTTGAGATTTTAAAAGATAAATTTAGATTAAGAAAAAATGAGCTTTCAAAATATGTAATACAGGCATGCTTCATTTTATTATGCCTCACAGATGTGCTTTTTGCCAATTGAAGGAAGGACCCTCCACCAGCAAAATAACACCTCGCTTTATCGTGATACTCGCTTTACCATGGTGGTCTGGAACTGAACCTGCAAAGTCTCTGAGACATGCTTGTATATGAATTGGTATCTTGGCCTCAGTCCATTTGCAGAGGCACATGTGTTTTTCAAGGACTAACTATCCTGTGGGAAGAGCAGGATCCCCACAGTGCAAACAGGTTGGCTGGGAGCCCTCACATGGCCACCCATCACCCACAGTGTAGAGTGGGGTATGGCCCATATGAGCCCTGGCCAGGGAATTTTCAAATTATACTATCGAACTATTACAAACAGATCGGTGCCTGGATTAATCTTGCCATGAAACTGAAGATAGGTGGTGGACTTGATAAGGCAAGCATGAAGGTACCCCTGAAACTAGCAAAGCTCTCATTTCTACTTTCAGTGTGAACTCTGCAACAGCACATTACCAGGGAAAAACAATGACAGACTAGTCAGATCTGACAAGAAAGTCTATCAAAACCTAGAGAGTGTTAAGACGTAGAGCATATGAATTTACATTTACATTCATTACAGTAAACTTCATTCTAACTGTAAATCTTACCAGTTATGAATAGGAAGAACCTCAATTAACAAGACATTTCGCAACTCTGAGTGCACTGTGTACACAAACCACTGCCATTTGTTCTCAGTAACACATTCATTCAGTGTTGTACTAGAAAAACTTCTCCCAATTTAACGATAAAGCTTTAGAAGTCTCATCTGATACTTATTAATCATATCAGAAGATTATGTATTCCTGTCTATATTAAAATGATTGAAATAATACCCAGAAGGCAATTTCAGGATGGAATAAAATTAATCCTTTGCCAGAAAATGCTGCTGGGATATGGATTTTTAAAAAGTCTTTGTTAGGTTTGGAAAAACAAGTAGTAGAACCAATACTTAGTGCAGGAAGTCCACTGTGCAGATGAATGGAAGTCCAGATGTTTCTCTTTCCCTGCATATGGCATAGGGGGGTCTGGGGGCACTTATCAGAAGGGCTGCATGAAGCAGACGGGCACCAGGAAGCAATACCATTTCTCTTTGACTTTAGGCCTTCACAATTCCTCCACCTTTCACTTCCATTCTCCTTCCTCACTGCAAGGACCACTTTTGACCCCATAGGTGGGGCTGGGAAGGGAAGAAGAGGTGCAAGAAGATATTACTTAGTTGGTGCTATTGAAACCTGGCATTGGTGTCCTCTGAGAAATATGATTCAATGCTGGCTTTTCTCTTGTGAGGTTTAGGGGGTTTTTTGTGGACCTCCTGCATTTCTTAAAGTGAGCGATGTACTCATTGCCCCACTGAATCTGAAAGCCCCCGGTTTCTTCACATACTCTCTTGCTGTTTGGCTCCCTTTGCTTGGCAGCAGTTTTGGGAGCCTAACTCCCCTGGAAGCACCCACCTAGCCTGCACAACCTGGGACCTGTGCCTTGCCAGGCTCTGAAAGGAGCGGACATTCCCCAGGCTGCTGCCTGCTTTGCTCTGCCATTTGGGCAGCTTCAGTTGGCTGCTTCTTCTCCTCTTCCTCTCCCTCCTTCTCCTTCTTGTCCATGCTCTTCCAAAGTATTTTTTAAAGAGTTTATTGATTTTTAGAGAAAGAGAAAGAGAGGGAGAGAAACATCGATGTGAGAGAGAAACATTGGTCAGTTGCCTCTTGTACATGCCCCAACCAAAGACCAAACATGCAATCTGAGCACATGCCTTGACTAAGAATCGAATCAGCAACCTTTCACTTCACAGGATGATGCCCAACCAGCTGAGCCGCACTGGTCAGGGTGTTCTCCCAAATATTATATTAAAATAATTATATTTATTATATTAAAATAATTATTAAATAATTTAATAATAAACATGTTTTAATGATAAAAATAAGTTAATAATAAAGCAATCATCTCCCCCAAAAAATACCCACCACAAAGCCCACTTTTCTTCTAAATAACGTGGCACAGAGCAATTTGGTCTTTACTTTATGCTGCACATAGACCAACCTGGTTATGAATCAAAAGGCTGATGGGACCCAGGTCCTGCCAAGGAGATGGGGTTCAGCATTTGGGACGGAGGCCAGCCCCTCCTACTCCTTAGGGGTATGAAAGGCAGCAGGATAAGCCCAGCTTATCTTCCATGAGGCCCCACTGGTCACAAGAGGAGTAAGAATTGGAAGGGAAGACAAAGGAAATGTGGAAGTAGGAAATCAGACTCCCAGAAGCTCCCAGAGTCTCACTGAAGCATTTGGAACAGATAAACTGAGTCAGAAAAATTCATCTTCACAGAAGGCTGCAGTAACCAGACACACATACTCCAAGAGTTTGTGGAACTCTAAAACAAGAGGAAAGGAAGCCATAGTTACAGCGTAAAACCCTCGCCAGAACTCACACACACGCAGTTGCATCCAGGGACCTGGCCCACTGAGGCTGAGATATGGAAGGAGTGCCCTGCCCCCATCAAAGCTTTAGGATCCCAGAATGCTTTCTATGACATGTTGGAATTCATTTCACTCCAGACCCTGGGGCACAAAAGAGGTTGTGAGGAGGTTCTGGTGGGGCCAGTGAGGCTTCTTCCCCACTGTGGATGTGTTAACATTCAGAAAAAGGCATCCTAACCAGAGTCCCTCAGGTACGGTGAGCTCAGAGCTTCAAAAAAGACTGGGGCAGCCCTTCGGTTTGAGAGCCTGGAGGAGCCCCTGGATTCTGAGGGGTCTCAGTCTCGTCTATGGAAGTCTCAGCCCCCTGAGAATAGAACCAACAGGGGACAACAAGGAGAAGCACTCCTCGCCCAGGATAAGGGGTGCAAGGGGCAGGGCATGTGGGGAGCCAGGCCAAGTGCGGGCTGGAGCTGTGGGGCAGGACACGCCCACAGAGGCTGCATCCTGGGGGTCCAGGCTTCACGGGACTTTGTCTAGGGCAGCAATTTTCAACTTTTTTCAACCCATGGCGCACATAACATAATTACTGAAATTCTGAGGCACACCAACAAATATATTTGTTGCCAATCAGACAAAATGTATACTTTTGATAGATTTACAAAAAAAATAAATAATAGTAATTACCTACCTTTTTTTGCTCCAAAGTGACTTTTTAAAAAGTTAGGTGCCTACACTTGTGTATCAGGATTTCTGGTACCAAGAATTAACCGGTCAGACCCAACCTCATTATGTGACATGACCAATAAGATGCGACTCTATTATACGACCTATATATATACGGTTCAAAACAGGGCATTCACATAGGACAGCTGTGTTGGCTGTTGTCATTTTTTATTTGACAATCTAAGGGAAAAGCAGTCACTGCTCTGACTAAATAGTCAGATATTGCGTGCTTAAAAAATTCTTGCAGCGCACCAGTTGAAAATCGCTGATCTTGGGAGATGTGGAGCAGGATTTGCTGGTAGCTTCGCAGACCTGCTGGACCCCAGTCCCACTTTTCATCCTCCTTTTCCTCTTCCTCTTCCAAGTTCAAGTGTTTCTTCTTCAAGCCTCCTATCATGACGGCTTCAGCTGCCTGGTTGAAAATACAACCTCCTGGACCATCCACAGCTTTGCGACCTTGCAGTGCTAGGTGAGGCCTTGCTCCAGTTGGCTTCTTTTTTAGACTCTTTTAGTTCAAAATCAGGCATCACTCATAACCTCAAACTTCCAGGGTAATGTTTCAATTTTCTCTAAAGGTCCTGAGGGTACTTTGCTCTAGTCTCAAGGCAACATTCCTGCAGCTCAGGGACTTTCTGGTGGGGTAGGGTGACAGTCTTGCCTTTAGGCTCTCATCTCCTCTCTGACCCTAGGGTGGGTGGGTGTGTTTTAGTTTCAAATATACGGAATTTTAATTTTAATTTTAATATACACTGAGACAGGTAGATAGATAAAGGCAAGCATTATATTTAACACCAAATTTCTCTACTTCTCTCTTATTAAATTTCTCTCTTTCTTCCTCAATGGTATCCATTCTTTCAAGTTTTACATACTTCTTTAAAGCATGTATGAGGACCATACTAAAAAGTATCAAGCCAATGTTAATATAATTAAAAGTCTGTGTGGCCGATACTTTTGGGACAGACCTCATATACATGTTTTGTACATAGTCCATACATGCTATATATACATGTTTCTTAGAAGTATATTCAATCATGCTTCCCACACTAAAAATGAACTTTATCTTTCTGTTTCCCTTTTCAAATGTTTTTGTATGTTTTATAATGAATGCATTTTTTAAAACATTACCTGCATGTAATTTATGAATACATAAATGCATATTAATTAGGCACCTGTCCACTCTTGTGACTTGGAGGCCAGTGTTCTAGAGATTGAGGTAATTGATAATTCATCAGGGAAACAAAAAAAGAAGTGAAAGTGGGGAAGAATTATACTCCTGAAGTGGGCAGGTAAAGGGCGTGGAGAGGGTAGGGTGGATCCCGTTCAGAGGCTCCTCAGTACCCAGGACCTGCCTGGGGTCCTAGCAGATGAGAATCACTGAGAGGAATCTTCCCATGTCAGTACTTTGTCTGGACTAGGCTGCTGGCCTTTCCTGTACCCGTCACCCCACAGCTGGGTCGGCGGGCTTGAAATCTGGGTTGACTGCTGCTACAGGGTAAGCCAGGGTCTGGAGTGAACCACGTCCCAGTTAGCTCTTCTGTTGCCGCGCCTGGAACCACTTCCAACCTGCTGACTCACCGCATGGGCAGCTGGAGCTCAGGGAAGCCTCTTCCTAGAATAAGGACTTGGGTGTGTTCAGCAAAATCTGACTCACTTGATGGTCCCCGTGGGGCCTGCCATGCCAATTTGATCAGTGACATTGACTATCACTCTAAAGCACCTCAGAGATCCTTCCAGAAGCCTCCCCTTCATCCCAAATCACGTCATGTAACCATAGTCCTTGTGTGTTTATAGTACACTAGTAAACCTTTCACTCCACGTTCCACAAGACTGATGAAAAAGGAGGAGGGAGAGCCGAGAGGGCAAGTAGGTGAAAGTTACATCTCAATTATAGAACAATGAATCTCTATAACTAGCTGAATACTAGCTGAACACTAGCTGAACATCGTATAACCAAGGATTTATAGAAAAAAGCCACATTAAGAAGGACAGAGACAAGAAAAAGACTAGCCCAGCACCAACGTGCAGCAGTTGACAATCTGAAGGTTTCTCTATTTAGTTTCAAAAGGGCCCCCTGAGGAGTGTGGTGTCTCAATCCAGTGCTGGTTTTCCCAGCCCATAGCACCAAAGCAGAGAAGAGGTGTCCACCTAACATGTGCCTGTGAAACTCAGTCTGTCTGCCAGGGAGAGATGAAAGTCTGCTAGGGACACAGGCACCCTCTTCAAAAGCTAATGCATCCAATCACCTTCCCAGGCACACACCCTGGACTCCAGGAGAGCGAGGGTGGATCAGTGTGGACTAAAGTCCTGTGAGGACAGACTGGGTGTGTGGCTTACAGGGAGAGAGCTAAAGGGACAGTGCCATGGTCCCTGTGCTGAGTCTCTCTTCCACAACACCCAGAGATGCCATCTTTCCTGGGTCAAGCGCTCCAGCTCTTGAGGGCAAAATTAGGGGGTGTCAGAGACCAAGTTGTGTGACTCTGGGGTGGGGGCCATTCCCTTCTGTGTGCCTACCCCACACAGTGCCCCTACAGGAAATCCACTAGCCCCACACTCCTGACTCCCAGTGGCCCTACCCAGCCAAATTCACACCCTGAAGAGGAGTCAGCTGGCTGTGGTCAGCCTGGGTCCTCAGTGCAGGCTCTCTTGGAATGCCCTCGAGGAAGAAGAGACTGTCATTTGGCTCTAGAGCAGGGCCATTTTTCACTCATATGCCCAACTGGTGCTACCATTTCTGTGCAGAGCCCTCTCATCATATGGCCAAATCTTGGTCTGTTGGGGCCTGATGAACTCTGCTGGCTGCATCCTGATGTCTACTTGAGACACTGCTTCCCACAAAGGTCCACAGACATCTGGCAAATGGTGCACTTTGATACTTTTGCTGAGTGGCCTCAGTCCTAGCATGGGCACTGAGTCTGAATCTATATTAATCTGGTAAACACACTCACTCGTCCCTACCTGGTGACTCACTGAGAACCTACCTCACCCAACTCATATGCCACTAGAGCCTCTTTCAGTGACTGAGCCTTAGAGGCAGCTGACAAACAGAGGCAGGTGTGAGAATGCATTGGGACTTCTGCTGACCTGCTCCTAGGCTCCTTGCTGATCTGTTTTGGTGTACAAGTTGGTCTCCACATGAGGCTGCACCCAGCAGACACAGTCACAAACTGGATCACTTTGTAGCTCCAAACAGGTAGCCCAGGGCCAGCCATAGGCAATGCCTGGTATTGAACTATACCGAAGTCCCTTCCAAGAAGCCCTAGAACCAAAACCACCCCATGGTGGGATTCAAGTCATATCAAAGCACAATTCCAATGAATTCCACAAGTGGCACACTCAAAGGGGGATCTCAGCAGGCACCAGATCTTTCTGATGCTACTTCCACTTCATACGGTCAGTCCCCACACAGAAGCTTTTACACTGTGGTTGGAGTCAATCCTCACAGACAGCCAGCTCAAGAACCATCCCCACCCAAGGACTAGTCAACAGCAATCAGGACTCAATTTCAACAGCAGGTTTCACATGACATTCTTGAGGAACATTGCCGGAGCATCTAGTTCAGGTGATCAGGGTGACAGCACCACTGAGCCCATGAGACATTATATGAGGCCATCACACCAAGATTGGGAGACACAGGAGATCTACCTAATATACAGAAACAATTAAAGAGAGGCAGCCAAAATGGTGAGGCAAAGAAATATGCCCCAAATGAAAGAACAGGAGAAATATGCAATAAAAGAACTTAATGAAATGGAGGCAAGCAATCAACCAGCTTCAGAGTTCATAACAATGGTTATAAGGATGCTCAAGAAACTTAGCAGAAGAATGGATGAGTTCAGTCAGAACTTAATCAGAGATATAGTAAACATAAAAAGAAAAATGGAGCCCTGGCTGGTAGCACAGTAGATAAGGCAGCAGCCTGCGAACCCAAAGGTCGCAGGTTCGATTCCCCAGCCAGGGCACATAACAAGGTTGCAAGCCGGGTCTCCAGTCAGGTCTGTGGCTGGAGGCAGGTGAAAGGCAACCATACATTGATGTCTCTCTCCCTCATTGCCTCTCTCCCTTCCCCTCTTTCTAAAAATAATGAAATAAAATCTTTTTTTAAAAAAAGAGAGAAAATGGAAACATGAAAACAATTTTAAAAATGGATGATATTTGAATTGAAAAAGTACACTAAAAGAGATCAACATCAGAAAAGATATTTCATTAAAATACGAACAGAAAAAGATAGAATAGAAATACTTATATCTGACTAAATAGACTTTGAAACAAAGGCTGTAGTAAGAGACAAAGGCTGTAGTAAGAGACAAAGATAATGATAAAGAGATCAATCTACAAAAGAATATAAACCTTCTAAACATTTGTGTACTCAAAAGAGGATCACCAAAGTATGATGAACATAAAAGGAAAGATTGACAGTACATAGTCATAATAGGAGGTTTTAACATCCCGATTGACATCAATGGATAGATCCTCCAACAATCAACAAGGAACAGAGGCCTTAAATGCTATACTGGAGCAGATAGATTTAACTGATAGCGTCAAACCATTTCATCCCAAAGCAGCAGGATATACATTCTCTTCAAGTGCACATGAAACATTTTCTAGGAAAGACCCCATTTAGGACACAAGACAAATTCTAATAAATTTTCAAAGATTGAAATAATATCAAGCAATTTTTAAACCATAATTACAAGAAAAAAACCTGAAAAACTCACATGTTCAACAACATGGAAAAAAGGGAACTCTCATGCATTGTTGGTGAGAATGCAGTATAGAGGGTCCTCAAAAATTAAAAATGGAGCCCTGGCCAGTATGGCTCAGTTGATTGGAACATTGTCTTATAAACCAAAATGCTGTGGTTTCTATTCCTGATCAGGGCACATGCATAGGTTGCAGGTTCAGTCCT